>DWAO01006319.1:0-11011 GCA_018230605.1 Heliconius congener
TCATCTCCTCGAGTGGGGATCGAACCCACAACCAGTCGGTTATAGAGTCACACTTTGTGCCACTGCGCCACGGTTTAAAAATAAATTTTACTATAATCAATTACAAAAACAGGTAAGCTTAATTAAATGCCCGATAAAATTAGTTCGAAATGAATCCCGTTCATTTCGAAATATCGCTGTGAATACAAAATCTATTCACAATATCGATGATTTAATGAACTGACTCGGCAAAGGTTATGAACTTATATTTTTATTTTCACCTTTATGCCCAAGAAACATTAGTCAATACCACCATTTATCAACTGTTTATTACATAAATATTATTAAAACTACTTAAAAACAACATGTAAATAAAATAAATTCAAAACGTGTAGACAATAAATGAAGATATCAAACTTATTAACTCTTATAGCATAACATATAAGCCTATAATTCGGAGGTGTAATCGATTTATTACGGATACTCATTAAACTAAAAAAAAAATATCGTTTTGTCAAAGTAGATAGTTGTTATAAACATGAGTTATCATCATACATAATCAATATTTCAGCTTAAAGCTGTATCTTGCACTGTCCGTCCGTCCCTCACTTTTCGCTGAATTTTCGAGAAAAATCGACAAAATTAAACGCGCTTTACCTTGTCAGCAGAACGAAGAAATGAAAATATTAATAAATAATAATAATAATTGATTACCCCGAGTGGGTATCGAACTCACCACTACCGTCGCGTTAACAGTCAAACGGTTGTGCCACTGCACAACGACGTCTTCTCATGAGAAATGGTATTGATGATGAACGCCCTCCACAGCAATGCGGTTTCCACAGTAGCACCCATTTCACCAATAATACAATGATCCCGTTTTATTTAATCGTAAATAAGATATGTCGATGGCTTGGCGTCGTAAATTACGTGTCCCGTGCGAATTGCCTCCCGACTCTAATAAATATCAATCAATAGGTATGTATACTAGTAATGGAATGCTATCTCTGCTTACTTCACCTTTTTAGTGTTGTGCTTCACAACTTGAAGCGTATGTAGTAAGAATGTACAAAAATCACTCCGTTTTAGTATGTCACGGAATCCAACGCGGCACTTTGTTTAAACTTAGCTAGTTCAAGTTAATAGTAGTTAGTAGTGTAGTCAATATTTAAAATTGAAAAATTCTCCTGAGCCGGTTTTTTATCTTCTCCAAGGCATTACATACCTTTTTGAATTTTTTTTCATACAAGCCTTGTCGTGGCGCAGAGGCACAAAGTGTGACTGTAAATGCAATTGATTGTGGGTTCGATCTTAAATATTTGTTTAAATTTGTATTTCCACTTCTTCGTTCTGGTGTCGAGACAAAAGCGTGGCGTTAAGTTCCGCCTCTCAACACGCAATGCTTCCAGAACTCAGCGGAAAGTAGAGAATGGAGTGTCTAACGCCAGGTTCCCTCTGCCTGGCTGCCTGCTGTGTGCTACTCTTTCAAATATAGGATACTCCATATTTCATATAGTTTATAATTCAAAACGTAACGGAGAATAAACATAGTAAAAAAGAAATGTTTAATGCAGAGATATTTTCACGAAAGTCTCGAAAGATTGACAAACCACCACAAAATACTATAATAAAAATAGTGTAAACACGGCTAAAAGATTTTTTCAAAACTACCCATATTTAGAGATAACGGGTAAAAAAATGAGCAATTAATAAACCGTCCTCATATTTCTTCAAATATATCGTGAGGACTCGCCATACGTTTGAAAAAATTTAGTCAATATACATTTATTACAGCGTAATTTTATGTTAACAAGTACAACTGGAATCACATGCCTCATTCGTTGCATAAGATTCTATTTAAGAATCTCATGAAAAATTATACAATAACAAAGCAACAAAATAATATATCAAAATAATACAATAATACGCATCTTTTCTATTGGACAATTTTCTGCAGATGCTCAAGAAGCTACAAATGGTCTTGCAAATTTTACTGCATAACTGATCCTTATATCTCAAACTTTAACACACAAAATTTTTAAATGTGTTTAAATAGGAACTGTTGAAATAATATCTAAAGAACTGTTGGCGATGCTAAACTACTTTGCAAGTCATGAAATTAATTCTTTGTTTACGTCACTAACTAATATTAATTTAACTATTCATAATTAATAATATTAATTTTATATTATATAATTACATCATTTTTTGTTCAAAAGCCTACATTCATTATATTTAAGCTACTTAAAAAAATAATGTAATTTTATAGTACTTGTTTATGACGACCTCTAACTTTTAATTTATTTTATTAAATAACTTCTGACTTTTATTAATATTTGTTTTAAGTCTCTATATTCTAGTATATATGTATACATATATACCTACGTGATACTTCAACACTTTATGATGTGAAATAAATATATTCCGGATTTATGAGATGGAGCGCGTCGTTTGGTCCCATTGTGCTACACCTCGATATAATTAACTATATTAGTGATTGATTTCAGATATTGATATTATTAGTAGTAATATTTTTATAACTAATACGACGGTGCTTTTCTAGTTCAACAGTCGGTGTCACAGAAGGCTGATATCAAAAGCACGCGCCTCATGTATTCTGGTAAAATTTTGCTAGGTAGAGAGAGGAGCTCGGACGGTGGAGGTGAGCGTTAACGTATTGTCGAGGACCCTCAAGCCTATTCTTAGGTCGGCAGTCCCAGGCACTCTTCCGAGCTCACCCTGCAACGCATTGAGCCCGGCGCCCGCTCCGTGGATCATTTGATTGGTTGTGTGTAACTATTGTTGTGTGCAACAATACCAGAGTAGTGTATGTTAATTGTGATTGTATTTTGAATTAATAAGTGCATATTTAGTTTGACGGTAATTGAACTTATATGAAGAAAGCGGAGATGTAACTGCTACTGTTGATATCCCTTTATTTTTTGTTTACAATTTTCTTTTTTTAACATATAATTTTACGTACCTACTACTATATATTAATCGATAATATGTTACTTTACAAACGCAAAATCTGATCTGAGGTCGTCGTGGCGCAGTGACAGTGGCAGTTAATATTTTCATTTTCTTGCTCTGGCAACGAAATAGGGTGCTGTTAAGCGGCCACTCAACATAAAATATGTAGGTTCCCTCTGCTTACCCTGCTATATGGCCGCATATAGCGTGAAGCTGAAAAAAAACAAACTGACATAAAATCTACCATTTTTAACTTAGGTAGCCGTGATAAGAATTTGAGGCAGCTACAAATCTAAAATATCATTATAGACTAGCTAGAAGTTACTTACACGAGATCGGTAAAATAAAAAAATATGTTAAATAATACAATTTAACAATATAATTACTTACCAACAGTAGCCACTCAAAGAGGTACTGACCCGAAAAGTAAATGAAGATCACGGATTGGTCGTCTTATTTTTTGAAATGTTTTAACAGCATTTAAAACTGAAACGACCCAGATAGAGCTAAGTTTTAACAAACTCGACAAAAATAAAATCGCTCATAAAGAACAATGCCAAACAAAAGCGGCTTAAGCGGTCTCGTCCTAGCATTAATACTTTACCGGATATGGTAAAGTCAAAAGAGATAATAAAAAATAAAAAGATTTTTTTTATGTGCATAACTGATACTTAATCTATATGTACAGGTTATTAATTAATAATAAGCCTGAAAATTAATGAACCTTCTTTTGATAATATCCCATTTTATTCCATTTAAGCGTAGCTAATAAATGTTCTGACACGATTTATCTGCATTTCGCATCAAGTATTTCCTGAAAAATATACTATATTGTAGTATCTATAAATCAGTTATTTTACTTTTTAAATACACTATTAAATATCCTAGATGTAACGAAGTAAAAATTACTATTTCATAAGCTTTCACCAAAAATCCTGACAGACAGAAATAAAGCAAAACAATGAATTCTTGTTGTTCTTATTTACCGAGACAGTTTTCATCATAATATTTTCATGGTGTTCCAACATAGAGTTATAATAGGACTGTGTGTATAATATATATGTAGTGGAAAATTTAGTAAAATTGGTTTTCATCTTTCTACATCTTTTGACAGCTATTGCTATCTAGATCAAATCAATTGACCCTCGGTATATTCACTGATTATAACTGAATATTTTCATATTTTCAATATGAACATTGATCCTTTGGATATTAGAAACTACAGCTTTAGTTCCTGAGCAATGTTAGATAGACTTCCCAACTAAGTCACGTCGGCACAGAAAATATTTTTGTATCCGTATAACCGGACTGCTCTATATCCGGCTCGGATCCGGTCCCCACGTTCATTATCGGACAAAGTTGACATGAACTACTTGTTCATAGCGCATTGGAGTTTACAGAACGAACTACATACGCTGATATTAAAAGTTTTGCACTTATTGTCGTCGTAGAAAAGTTGTTCGGTAGTTTATATTTGCAATATCGTTGGTCTTATCAAATGAGAATATTTATTATTAATACCTTTTAAGTTACGGTTCTTATTTAAGATTTTAAATTATTTCTAAAACTTGTATTCAAAAATACTAAATTAAGATAAATTTTGAGTACCTAAGTGTGTCCTGTAGAAATGTCTAGAATAGAGTATAATCCATATTTTAATGAAATGCTAATCTGTGTCATTAACCACAGTTCTTAATTTAAATAATTTCCTATATTTACTAATTATTTACAAAGGATTTCAGATATATACATAATTTTAAATGTTACGCTGCCGGAAACATATTAATACAACATTAATTCTGACAATATTGCCGCTTTGATGCTTTAAACTAATGCTTACATACAAGCTTGTCATCTCGTGATCGATATGTATAAAACGACGATGAGATGAGATGGAAACTACTGGAGTTCAACAACTTTAGTTTCTTTTTTGTGTGCGTTTATGGTAATTTGGTATCTACTATTTATAAAGAAAAAATAAAAAGTGTCTTCATCACATAGAGATTTTATAAAATCTAGTTTAATTATACTAGTACCTACAACACGCATAGAAGCTGGCCCATGGGCATCCCACACTGGGGAATGAAATATTAAATATTTTCATTTCCTCGCTCTGGTAACAAGACAAAGCGCTACGTAGAGAAGGTTCCCAGGTGCCCAGATTCCCTCTGTCTACCCTGCTATGTATATAGCGTGAAACTAAACAAAAAATAAAATTATTTAAAAATGTAATTTACCTATATTCTTTTTTTTTAATAGTGTCAAAGTTAGCTCAGAAACCTGTAGTTAGTACTTTGAATAATAGAAGCAATAAATTAGTATACCAGTATTCCGTGGAGGTTTGCTCAATTGTAGTGCATTCTGTCCTACTCGTCAATAGGTATATCATCGCATTACCCGTTCAAATGATATACTTACTTTTCTATTCTATTAATTAGTCCTTGTGCATTTTTTTTATTATTTTTACTTTTTGGGGCACAAGTGTACGATTGTAGTCGGGACTGATTGTGGGTTCGATCCCCACGCGAGGATATGAAATATTTTATATATTAATTTCTTGGCTCTAGTGTCAAGGAAAAGCGCAGCGTTGAGTTCCGCCATTCGGCAGGCAATGCTTGCGGTGTACGGGATACACATTGAAGCTGATTTATTTTGTTAAATAAAATCACAAACCTTGAACAATATGTTAAGTTTCTAAAATTTTGTTATATTTTGTTATATACACATTTAATTTGCATATTTACTACGTATTTTGTACACAATTTATTATTATTATTGACAGTTCATATTTAACAAATTATTTTTAAAAAAGTAACGTAAAATATTGCTCTTATACAAATCATTGTACATATATCAATATATAGCTCAATAGCTCTCAAACCCAAATTATAAAAATCGAACATGCTACATCCACTATTTTATGCAACAAACAGTAACATTGACGAAAATGTCCATAAAAATAAATTGTGGTCCATATTTATTTTCACTGAAACATAAGACAGACACCCGTCCTCAGAGAGTTATGTTTTATTCATAATTCGATCGCGAGGAGTGGCAGTGAGTGAAACTCATTACTTAAAACGTTTATGTGCTTATCTCAATAGTTTTTTAAGCAAAAAAACTTGAACTATTCGCCATTGTAATTTTAAGTGTCGTTAATTGTAAACGCAGGTGCGAATGGTATAATTTTTAACTTATTACTAAGACGGCTAGGGGTTCGATTTCCAATTGACTAATTTATAAATTACGACTTGTTTATTTTTTTATTAAACCGCTATATTAATTATCAGTACTAAGAACTGCGCAATTTAATGGCTGTGAGAGTATCTATACCGCAAAAGTTCTCCTCAAGTTAATTTTAAACCTAAAATATTGCAAGCTATTGGTTACACCGTAGCTGCTGCATCAAATAATTTATTTACGATTTATTACAATTTTTACATTTTAATATCTTTTTAAGACAATGTTGCAACGTTTAATGTATATTTTACCACGCTTAGAAAAACTATTAAGCGTAGTAATAACCATTTTCGATGCTCCTAAGCCTGCATATGAAAAGCAAAACTAATTTACTAGTCCCTTGCCTCTCAAATCAGTTTTTCAATCTTATTTGCACGTGGGATTTGTGCTGTAAATAATATAAAATATACTATTTATATTACACTTCCAAACAAAATGTTGACCACTTTTGTGAAGTATATAATACAAGAAACCTTTATTTTCAACTTTCAATACCATTGTATCATTTGTAAAAATATTATAAGTAGATATGCCCATTTCAGAATGTTAATGCCGGCATGGTGCAGTGGTACAAGCGTGTGGTTGTGTGACGCGAAAGTCGTGGGTTTTATTTTCACTCGGGGCAATGGATTATTATTATTAATTTATATTTTCATTTCTTCCCTCTGATACAAAGGCAAAAAACGCGGCATTAAGGTTCCGTCACTTAACATGCAAGGCCTTAGAAATTCGGTGGATACTTTATACAGAATTTATTATTAAATTAAAAACAGTTTAAGATATTTTATTTTATATACAAAAAAATACAATTACAATTATATCCATACACTCAATAAACAAACATAGTTTACAAAACACCAGCATCAAGCAACAGTTCACACTGATCCCAAAACGTTAACTGACAAACAATGCCGTTACTCGTCTTATCGGTATTCACACCAATAGGTGGCAAAAATAAATATACGTAGACTGTCGCTTTACACGATAATGACGTCACAATGGCAGGTATTATCCTAGCAATTCCGCTCCCATTTACCATCACAAAACACAATAATATTATGTATTGTTTACACGAACAATCCACCACAATACGTACCGATCAATGTATGACTGCGTCTTTTGCTGGCATCACAGCACCTTTATCTCAAGCGATGAATAAAACATGGAGCATCATGGATCCATGCCTTCTACATATTGTACTCGAGTGTTATAGCGTTGTGTTTTTTACAAATGTTTTGCAAATATTGATATGATTGTTAATGATAAAATTTAAATAGACTATTGTTTACATTTTGTATATAATTAACTATATAGATATTATTTAGCTGTAAACCTAGTTTTCAAAGATCACACCATTCGCCACGCACCACTCAAGTTTCGAGTTCTTTTAATAGGCGGAGCGCTTTGTCGTTACAGCAAAGCAGGGAAGTTAAAATAATTTCAAAATCCCTCGAATGGGGATCGAAACCACAATGGTCGCATATACATGCAGACGCTGTATCTCTGGCCACCACGATGGTCGGATGATTTTAGGTATACGTAAGTAATTTTTATAATTGGAATGACATGCTAAAGCAATATGACCAAATAAAAGCGTAATGATTTAAAATATAAATTATATTCCCCTGACAATATATGGAACTCACAAGTTCCCTCCGTAAATAAACTCAGTAATAGAAACAATCTAATTAAAAATAAGTCTCGTTACTAGTAATAATTACCAACGCACACATAAAAACCTGAAAAGGTAAATATTCAATCTTACTCATCGATTCTGGGCGCGACTGGTATCCAGAAAAGAGCAAAACCGCGTTTGTAGAGCTCGCACCGAGTAAACTTCGCAGTCATATCGGCACTAAAGGCAGATAACCGTCGATTTAGTGGCAGTCAGTTCAACAGATTTCGCAAAGCTCACAATAAAGTTGCAGGGGACGCGGGGAGAGATTAAAAATCGAGCGAGTTCCAGACACAATGAAAATGTTTTTTCACAGGCCCCTTTCAGGCGTACTCTTTGTGGAATGAAGTTTCCAGTTATTCCTCTCTATACGCTCCATCACGGCTTTCTCTTGGGGGAAAAATTGCGTAATGAATATTCCGCTCCGATTTCAGTCACAAATGACTGATATGTTCAGTTTCAGTTGCACACGTCGATACCTCCGCTACTATAATTTGGCCAATCACGGCTTTTGAAAGCTAGCGTCCGTCAGATCATATAAAAAGTCATCGATGGACTTTTATATTGATGTATAGTCGGAACTAGAAAAGCTATGTTCGTTGATTACTTATGAATATAATCTGATATATTTTTTGTGTCTAAATTGTTACTATTTAGTGATACATTTATGCTTTTGTTGCATATGTGAGCACGTTTGGCTAAATGATGATTGGGAATTAAACTAAAAAAATAAAAATTAAGGAGATTCGTGGTGCAGGGGCACAAGTGTATGACTGTAAGCGCGACGAGTTGTTAGGTCGATTCCCACTGGAGTGAATAAATTTTTAATATCTTCATTTGTTTGCTCTGGTGTCGAGGCAAAGCGTGGCGTTGAGTTCCGCTACTCAACGCGCTAATCTCCAGAATTCGGCAGATTGTGGAGAGCGGTGAGCCCTAATAGTAGGTTCCTTTACTTATACTTCCTTACCTTCTACTGCTACATGCGGGATAAAACGGAAAGCTATAAAAACACTTGTAAGGATTTTTTTTCAATATGAAATTATTATATAACTTAACAATAAAACTACAAATATTTTATAAAGTAAGTGTAAAGCACTGATTTTATCTGTACGATTGCATAATATTTATAGTGCACTCCATTAGGGACACGTTTTAAGGTGCCAGCTCTTATTCTACAAACGTTTGTATACAGAAGCACTTAGGTTATTAGTTTTTCAATGGATGAAATACTTTTAAATCGTTTTTATTGTGACAATGGGTACATATGTTAAATTATTTTTTTATAGCTTCATGGCTGTATGCTGCAGGGTAAGCAGGGAAACCTGGTGTTGAAATGCCGTAGTCTGGAGGTGTTGCGTGTTCAATGGCGGAACTCAGCCCCTGCGCCTCGACTATCTTCTAAATTTACTTGTAAATACGTAAACATAATACATATTAAGTATGCTTATAAAATAGTTGATAAAGATTATATGAGACAAAATATCAACTACTATGTCCACTGGTATCTAATATCAACTATAGTAATTTACTTTGTATAATCAACTAAGTGCTTTATTATTCTTGAAAAGCATAAAATTATATTTCAGTAGATATCTCAAAACTTTAAAGTTATCTTTTTTGAGCTTGACGCTAGGTATTCCGGACATGTCAGTATAGACTGAAGTATTCTCGTAACCTAGTGTTAAGACACTTCCGTCCCCCATTTTTCCGCTGAATTCTCGAGGCATAGCTTGTTGAGTGGCGGAACCTAACACCGCGCTTTGTCTCATCACCAGAGCGCGGGAATGAAAATATTAAATACGGCCTCAAATTCTGTAATATCATCTAATAACATTTTATTTTCAATTTTGTTTTCTTTTTGTTCTTTCCTCAACAAAAATTAAATGCAGTGACTCATTTCTCCATTCTTCTCATCAGAGACATCAGTGTCAACTTTCAGGTGTTAAAATATGTATAGGGAACGGTGCCAGTTAAAACTATTAGACGTCTAAAATACTTGCATGTTAAATAATATTTTTAGATTAATTGGTTAAATTATTACAATATTAATGGGCTCACATATAACTTGCTAGTGAGGATAACTAAACAGAAATTCGTGTAAATTTATAGAAGTCAAATGTAGATTAAACTTAGCTGCATCTAAATAATTTCTAACGCTTGGAGTAAGTTCAAGAGTCACTTTAAGGAAACATGCATGAGCTAACAACTTCTTGAGGAGTTGTACTCAGTTATACTTGATGGTGTAAATTGATAATAAATCTTACGAAATATGACATTAATTATGAAAATATTTTTGCGATAATTTTTTCTTATGTATAGTATTTATCGCTTAGTTCTTATATAGATATACTTACAACAAATTAGTTTCAGTATATATATTTTTTAGCTCCACGCTGTATCCTGCACATATGCAAAGGTCACTTTCAGCCAAATTCTGGTGGCATTGCATGTTGTGTAACGAAACTGAAAGCCTCGCTTGGCCTCGACATCAAAGTGAAAAAAATAAAAATATTAAATATGTATATCATTTCCTCGAGTCGGAATCTATCTCACAATTTGTCGCGATATAATTAATATTTTTTTCTTACTTACAAACAAAAAATAAATTGGAGCTGTAGCAGTTGTACACAAAGTACAAAACCTATAATTATAATCTAAAAATAATAAGTCACGAGTTATCAGAGAATCTCGAAACAACATTTTGGAAACCTATTATTCTTCTGAACATCAAAAAGGCATTAAAGTAAATATTTTTAATAGACATTCAATATGTTGATGGATCACATTATCACGATGTTCGATAATGAATGGTAAGTCCGCGCGTAGGTTAAATAAAATTGGAGATGCCTACGCTTCAGCATTAATGAAAGCTGAAAGTGGAATAAAGTAGATAACTTGGTCGAATTGTACTTGAAAATCTTTAGATTTTGTTTTATCGATGCATTAGTTACAAATTAGCTTAGATATGATTTAGTAAGCTACTTAAATATTACTTTAAAAAGTAAAATAACAATCAATGTATACCACTTGTTTTTTTTCTCGCATATAGTATAACAGGCGCTCAACACTCCGCTTTGCCTTGTTACCACAGCGAAGAAATGAAAATATTAATAAATAGTAATTCATTTCCCCGAGTGGGAATCG
>DWAO01006320.1:0-11011 GCA_018230605.1 Heliconius congener
GGGCGGCAGTGTCCCGGGCCGCGCGCGCTGGACGCACGTGAGGCGCATCGCTCCGCCGCCCTGCGCCGCCGTACCGCCGCGATCGAGTCCGTACCGCAGCGAGAGCGCGCGGGTCGCATCCGACGCCCGCGCAGTAAACACGACTCCGCCAGTGACCAGTTTGTGAATCTTAATTGGCAGTTATTGAGAAAACTTGTCAGTGATACAGATAGAGCCTTAAGTAAGTTGAAACTTATTATTTGTGGTTACGTAAGGACTGCGCTCGCCGGTGGCCCCCGCAGGCCCCTCATCTCGACCGCGGCCGCCGGAGCGGCCGTCGAAGCCAAAACAATAAAGATAACATCGGACCGTAAACTTTTTCGGAGCGATTAGCTTACTTAGTTGACAGTATCGAGGTAGGTTTTATATTAATTTAAGTTTATTACGTTAAATTACCAATGCAAGCTAAGTGAATGTGTAAAGTTAAATATATGTTTATATCTATAATTGAGCATAATTTTAATATGAAATATTTATTCTCTATTTCTTATATTTTCGTTAATTCACTGAAAACTATGAATATTTTGTCAATAGTTTATTTACTAAGAAGCACTATCAAGTGCACCAACACGACGGCAAGCCGTCGGAGACCGCGTAAAAGTTTACGGTCGCTTTAAAGGCATTAGAGGAGTGCGCTCTGATAACAATTTGAATAAAACATCAAATCCCGAGGAAGTACTCCACTCTACTCTACTCTACTTGATTAACGCAGTCATCGTTAACACAGCTCTCGCGTCAATAAAAAACGGCTTCATCTGCAAACAAGTGATTCAAATACCTCTTAGAGACGCACAAGTTAGATTGAAATTTATGGCGGAAGATTTTTAAACTGAGACTGTTATTGAATCAAAATGTATATATTCATTTACTGTGATTTAACATATATTGAAGATATATAGGTTACATTAATAAGTAGATACAAAAATACTTTAATTAATCCTTTAATATTTTACAAACGAGGATGGTTATCTATCTATTTTATCTAATTTTGACTGCAAAAATTTTCATATAAGAAGAATGTATAGTATTTTCATATCCGTCTAGGTAGGTAGGTAGCTAGCTCGTCTAGGTAGGTAGGTAGCTAGCTCGTCTAGGTAGGTAGGTAGCTAGCATGACAAACGTGGTTTTGCACATGTAAATCTCAATCCCGAAGGAAGTACGAAATAAAAAGTAGGTTGTATGTTGCTCTACAATCCCGTCTATCTTTGGGTGGTACTCCTATATCAAACGTTTCAGCAGAAGGACAACGATTTCCAAAAATTGTTTATGTTTTGGTATGATGTAAATTTCTACATGTACTTGGAAAAACACGGGTATTATGGAATCACAGACAGACTCTTCATTTGTTCAATTAATATTTCAAACGCAAACTTTGAAAAATTAAACGAGATTGCAAATAAAATACAAATAGAATTCAGAATACGTTTCATCGAACAATTGGGACAAATTACAGTAATTCGTTCATTAGTTCGTGTCTTCCGCAACGACCGTTTAACATACAAATGACTAAATGAAATCTTTTGATACATCAAAGTAACGAGCACTATATATTAATATTCTAAATATCGATACAGAAACGGGTCTTACCCCAAAATACTCGAAGGCTTATTGGAGTTAGAGCACTTTTGAGAGTCGGTCGAGGCGACAGAAACGCTCTACGCGCCCGAATGGGATTGGCCCTTTCTAGAGGACGCGATAAACTAATATGCGGAGTGGAGCGACCAAATAACCCTATTTAGTGCGTTCGGCTCCCACTATGCGAAACATTTCGCATTCAGGCCGTCGCCGGCGGTGGTTCAGAAGGGCCGTCTATAGCTTTTGCGAGTGAACATTGAAATAAAACTATGTTTGCGGATTTCGCCTTCTTTATAGTAACACTCTCAACTTAGTGGCCGAGCCTTGTGCGTTCACTGAATTTTTAGACGGGCGTGAATTATTGAAAACAAGTTTTCTTTCAAAAGGTTTTTATTATTTTATAATATATGAATAATATATCGGTGGATATTCAAATTTGGTCGTTGTTTTTTTATTGTATTATTTAACTTTTAAAGATTCTCTTCACTTTGTTATAGCGCTGGTTTCATTAAAGATACAATACAAAAGTGACAGCACAAAGACGTAACTATTGTTTCAAAATTTTAATGTAAAATTTTAGTAACTGAAACTTTTGAAAGATGCTTTACAAATATTATATTTTAATACTGTTAATGCAAATAACATACATTTCTTGTCTTGTATAAATTTAAGTATAAATAGTTTTTAGGAAACGTTTGTTATCTTTATATGTTTTAAGAGAACAATGAAACCTTACAATTTGGTATTTTAACTACTTCAGAAAGCCTACTATTACCGTATCTTTCTTTATTTCCAATCTACCAGACTTAAACACAATATAATTACGTAGTTAAATAACAAAAGAAAGCATAAAAAAGGGGCTCGCAAAAAGAAATCGCCTCCAAAATCTCCTGCGATGTATGTAGGTCGCTCTAACATCTTCCGCTACAGGCTCGTCGCTATAACATATTCATGTGGAGGGCGATCCTCCCGAGGCTTGATAAGAAACCACTACTTTATACCGATTTAGCTTCGATAAACTTATGTTTACGCTAAAGTCTAATCTTTGGATGTTTTATACCCTCCCTTAAATACGGGCGAAATGCTACATCTTAGCGATTTATTGCGTTAGGTTTCTATTTTTAGTATTCAGAAAACGCTACTGAGCATCCTAAAATGAGCCCTACACTATTTCTTTGGCTTTTCTCTGATAAATTGCTTTGGGAATGGTTTTCTTATACATTGTCAAAAAATATATTGACAGTATATAAGAAAATAGTCAATAGACTTATACTTTTATTATTAAAATGTATTTTTTTTAAGATTTAGGGCATTGATGTTAGTAGTTATTAATATTTAACCTTTAACCATTTTATCAGACTGTCAGAATGTTTACTGCAAGATAACTTGCAATGAAGTAGACGTTTATAAATCAATTCGCAGTATAATTGATGTAGTGGTTTGAGATTACAATTTATCATAAACTAGCTTTTAATCTGCGACTTCACTCGCGTGATCGAACAACTAATAGTTTTGTAAAAGATGATATACAGTAAATGCTACAGTAGAAGTAACATTCCCAACAAGACGAGAAGAGAGAAGAGATTAGCGCGTTCAACATAATAAACTTTTCTACTTTATAGTATTAAATGTATGTAGTCTTAAGTATAAAATTTTAATAGAAGTGATAAAAATAAACGGGAATTTTAAAATTTTCAAATTGCCTTTACTTTTTGCTTGTTTGCTATATCTCGCTTGTCTTTGAAAATCCATGAAGTATTTCTAAGCGTACATTAAGCTGAAATAGTCTCCAAATTGCTTCACCACGTGACACCCTGGTTGGGTTAATTATACTTAATTTATATAATGCGGTGAAAAGCGGGCGAAGTCGATCCGCCAAGCAATTAAGAAACTACATTCGACGAAACAGGTTGTGGTTTCGATCTCCACTGCAGAAAGTGAAATATTTATTTAAATTTATATTTCTGTTTCTTCTCCCTGTGTGGAGGCAAAGCGCGACGTTGAGTTCCGCCACTCAACACGCAATGCCTCCCGAATTCGGTGACAGTGTCTTAACACTAGGTTCCCTCTGCCTACCCTGCTGTGGGATACAGCGTGGAACTGATTTATTTATGCAGCGAAATTTTTATGGGAAGTTAGCAGATAGAATTACCATCAATAATTTACAATTTGCGTAACATAGCAATATAAATCTTTGAGCTTAAATGAAATATATTTAAAAAGTTTCAATAAAATATACTTAAATTTAAATAATTTTATTCGAAGTAAGAATTTCCATCTTACAAACTCAGCGGGATTTTCTTTTTATATGCCAATAATTATGACCTTGAATTCTATCACTAGATATCGCTGAGCCGAAATGCCGTCCACAATGCGTCATTTTTAAAAAGCCTCTTAATTTTCAAAATATAAATTGTATATGAATAATTTCTTTGAATTTAGCTAGCTTAATCCTTTATGTGGAATTATTAAATACTTTCTTGGACTTATCAATTATAGATTATGTAGAATTTAGCTTTTTGTGTAATGTAATGTCGTAAAATGTATAATTAAAGTGTATTCCTAATTTTTATTTTTGTAAATAGGATTCGCAAAAATAAAATATTAGAGAAAGTGGCACGTCGATCCCATTGGGCATCTATTCTGGGCTCACCCTATTCTATTAGAATAGATCCAAGCCTGATCGACGACCACAATCCTAGATTCGACTCCCGTAGGGAATGCACTTTCCGCCAACAACATCCTCTGTAGCAGCCATGTTGTGCTTGCTATTTCTTAGGGACAACCTCTTCTTTCTCCAACCGGTGTCTCTGTAAAGGCCAGTAGGGCTGACAGCATTAGCTTCTAGTTCAAAAAGAGCGTGATCGAGCAGAGAGGATTGGACGGTGCAGATTGTAATTGTAGTATTTATTCATTATATTCATTAATTTGGTAATATTTTATTATTAGGTAAAACCGTGAATATATGCCGTGCGTGATTGAACCTCAAGTAAAAAAAATGCAGACTAGGTTCTATCCCTACTAAATCAAAGGTTATGTACTCATTGGCGTCATTGTTTTCTGTTGTTATTTTGATACAATTAGTTGTCTTTTAATTTAAAGTGAATTATAAAAACAGATGGTTCATGATTGAATGTATAAATTGATTAATAATTATTCGTAAATGCAGCGTAATAAAAATATTATATATAAGCGATAAGCGACCGAAATAGTAATTTATAAAATCATTAACTAGGTACCTTTATTATAGAAACGTCTTTTCACAACGTTTTAACATTATGATATATAAATATGAACAAAGTATTCTTGGATACTATTGAAAAAATATTATTGTTTATTTAATAATTATATTTTCTTTCTAAGCGTAGAATATACGTTTAAAGTAGTACAAATATTTAACACAAATTTTGTGGTTCTTCTCAAATGGTGGTGGAAATCTCAAGGCCGTTTAAATGAAGTTAGTTTGAGCGTTAACATTCAATCAGGCTTTGTATAGACCCGAGTCTTGAGCAAAGTGGAATTTAATTATGAAATGTATTGATTGATTCGTGCTACGTTTGTAATTATATTGAAATAGATTTATGTAAATATATAAGAACATTTATAAATTCATATTATATATAACTAGTACTTTGAATATAATAAAAACAGCTGCAAGATTCCATTTCCCAATTTGTCCAATTTTTACGATATAGCATGTTGAATAACAGAACTTGACGGCTCTCTTTGTCTCGTTAACAGATCGAGGAAGTCAATATTAATAAAAATATTTATGATTTTTTATATAACTGAGTCTTTTTTATAAACTTTATCGGTTAGAATTTATTATACAGCAGCTGCCCGCTTTGTCTGACTTGGTTTTATTACAATTCTTATATAGGACTATAAACTCCACACTTTGGAAATTTAACAAAAGAATGCTGCAAATTCTTTTATTTTGTGTAATTCTGAAACAATATCATATTTTAAATCTGACAAAAAAAATTATAATTAAAATAATGTCTAATTCAAATCTTGTAAGATCCTTTTAATTATTTCCGAGATCTGTCTATACATATGTTTTTTTTCCTTAAGTACAAATGTTTTTCTTGTAATATTGCCGTGTCTCGTAATCGTATAACGACCCAAACGATAGGTTATAAAGCGAATTCTCCCTGAGTTCACTTCAGAAACATCTTAAACAAATGAACCCTTTCTTCAAACTGTCGAAAGAAATTCACGATGACATCAAGGAATTATAGAAATCTGATCTCAGTAGAACGTACTACTTAGGGTCCGATTCGATCAGTTATTGTTCGAAGAAAGCTCAAGTCACTCTTACAAACTGAATGTTCATTGGGTTCCAACGGTATTGAAGACTTCGGAGATTAGGAATGGTGGCGTGCGCTAATGTTATATAAAAGCTTGGTTTTCTGCTTTTTATCTCATTTACGTGTGATTTTCGAGATATTGCGTCCGAAACTGATCGCTGCGTTTCTTTTTCTAGAGTAACATATTCAATTTAAGTTATTTCGACAGGACCATATTAAAATAGAGTTAGTGAGTGTCAAAAACTCTTAATGCGGAACATTGCAAGCCCCTACATCGAAATTAGTATTACAAATATTTATGATTTAAAACCGTTCAAGCATACGCAATACGCATATACACTAAGGCTACTGTGTCGCGCTCATAACACGTCACATTTCATACGTGAAATTGCTAATCATTTACCGTAACAGCAAATTGAATCGTTCATTAATAAAATAATGTCTTCTTTTAGACAGTTCTAGTATTAAGACACTCCGTTCCCCACTTTCTGCCGAATTTTTACTACATTACGTATTGAGTGATGGCTACTTTTGTAAAGCTTCGGCTACCAGAACGAGAAAACGGAAATAATTTAAGCATTATTATTCCCTCTCGTAGAAATTGAACCTACAACAGTCACGACATCAGAATTATTCCCACAGCGCGACGATACCCTCTATAACATTTCTTAGTTTAGCTCACTTCTCACACATAGTAGAGGCAGAGAAAACCTTATTTTACTTAACGCCGCGCTTTAACTTCAGAGAAGAGAAATGAAGAACATTAAATAAAATTCTCTAAATATATAATCCACTACTATCGCGTTGAGAGTCAGACCTAATAATCCAATAATATGTTAAAGTATACTTACAAACCCTCGCGGATGTCTGAATAATTCATAATATAACAAAAGTTCATTTCATTTTCATATCTAATTGGCCATTTCAATCGTAAATTTTACATTAGTTTACTACTAAATTTGTCCGAAAATTGAATATTTAGTTTCTGTTCCCGCAAATATGAGAGAACCGTCCACTATTAATTAGTACTAATATAATAATACTAATATTGTAAAGCTTTTGTTTGGTTGAACTCGCTGATCTCAGGAACTATTGTTTTGCATGGGATGATTATTTGTGTGTTGTATTATTCATTTATCTAGGAAGTCCATAGGCTATATTACGTAACGTTAAATGTTTCGATGTAGTCTACAGCACCTGTTCTGTGTGTCACGTGTCAAAAACGAGTATTAATAATTTCCATTTGAATTGGACGAAACCGCTAGTAAAAACAAGAAATTTATAAATATCAATGAATAAGCATATACTATATGTATGTATGAGTCAGTGAGTGAAAGCCCGTCGTAGCGCAGGAGCATAACAGTGCGACTATAAGAGCGACAGTTCGTGAGTTTGATTTCGACTCGAGGAAATGAAATATTTAATTTTTCTTTCTTCGTTCTAGTAATGACGCAAAGCCCGGCGTTGAGTTCCGCCACTCAACATGCAATGTATTCTATTCTATATTAATATTTAAGAGTAAATGTGATGTTTATATTTGCCAAATTATGTATTAATATTTAAATATATTAATTAATGTTTAACTTAAATTAATTAATTTCGTTAAGATAAATACATTTGTGGTGTTAATAGAACTAAGATAACTACGACGACCTTGACGTAGTGCAGACATCGCTCCCAGTGGATTTAGATAGACTCGCTGTTGTTTTATTGTCTACTACTGGCATTTCTTTAGTTAACAGATTTCAAGAGTACCACTAGACTTTACTGGAAATATATACTACTAGAGACTAAAGAGCGGCTTCGCTTGCTTAAATTTATTTTTATATTGTGGCCAAAAGATATTATTTTATTATGTCTATATTTTTTATAACAAGTATTCATTATATGTCCTCCCTATGTGTCTTGTAGACCTCTAAAAAATATGTGTACAAAGTTTCACGATAATCGATTGAGTAATTTTGGTGTGAAAGCGTAACAAACGAACTTACATTCGCATTTGCAATATAAGTATGATATACTAGTTCGAATGCATATACTCTGTTCTCCTTAGGGCTTGCTTAATATACGCAATAGTTGTTGATTGAGGCATCCTAGTAAAATATAGCAGCTGTGTTTAGTTAGACCTAGATCGAGTATTTTCTATGTAGAAGGCTTAGAACAAAAACGAGCTCATAATGTACTTACATACATCCTGCAAAATCATACGAGGAGGTTAGAAAAGTTCAATCAATATAGCAATACTTGGAAACATTGCTCTCGAAGTTATAAGTTATAAACATTCTCGTCGATCAAATGTATATGGCAGTATGTATGTGGCTGATATTTGTTACATTGTCGTGGTTGTGAGTTCGGTTTTCCGGAGAGGGAATTAGTTTCTTTTCGTCGATCTGGTAACAAGAAAAAGCGTGACGTTGAACTCGTCCGCCGACCACGCAATGTCTTCCAAATTGGATGGTGCGAGGAGTACGGATTATATTAACATTAGTATACCTCTACCTAATCTACTATTTTTTAAGGCTGTGTATTTTAAACGGAAAATATAGGATTACTTTTTTGTCTGTTTGTTCGCCTGTTAAGACCATTTCAAATGGTCAAGAGCAAAAAAAAAACAAGTTTCTAAGTCAAAGCTAACCAAAAGATACGAGAACTTATGCATCATTTTACTGTATTTGATATTCGCCGCGTATTTAAAACCTACAGAGCACTTGCCCATAGACTTACAGTTTCAATATTTAGCACGAAGTAAAAACATACAAACATGAAAATAAATCGATATCATGGAAAAATTCATTTTATATTTGTATTTGTAGTTAATTTCACTCTAAACAAGTGCACACGCCCGTAAACTAAAGCTTGTCAACTTTTATAAGTTGTACTTCTCGTTGGCCTACTTCCCAAAATTAGTACTGAACCCGTGAGTCCGAGTCGCACTTAATCAGCATACAGTAGTACGTGGTAGGCAGAGAAAACCTAGTGATAAGACACTCTGTTCCCCTCGAAAGCGAGCGAAGAAATTGAAATATAAATTTAAATAAATATTTCATCTCTTCGAGTGGAGATAGAACCCACAACTAGTCGACTTTAGAGTCACACTTTGTGGGGCACAAACTACTGGCCTGGCTGAAAGAGACATCTAGTTAAAATAAGCCCATCTTAATTAACTAACCTTTTAGTTTACATTTCTTTTTTATTTGCAATACAGAATATGTACTGTGTATTGCGCAGTAGCGTCTAACATATGTAATACGTACGTATATAACAACGCGTCAATTTCAGCCATTTCTCAAAGACGCTCCACAGTCTCCACAGTAAACGCAAGAACGTTGGTTATTATCTCCCGTAAAAGCGGATGTGAACGTGAAATCAGACAGAGCGCTTCCTCCATGCGAGGCTTTATCCGTTTCCGAAGAATTTCACTCGTTTCAGTTCACCAAATGTGGAACAGAAAAACAGATCAAAGTACTATTATTACGTTTGTGCCTGTTTTATTATGCATGTGTAGAGCACAGCGTCTGACAAAAAAAGTGACGGTTGTGGGTTCGATTACCTTGTGGGAATTTTTTTGGTCTTGTACTTTGTCTTTGTCTTGTAACCCCTACGGTTTTACGCCAAAAAACCACTTGTTTTACAATTTATTAAAATTATAATTTTAAAAAATGCGATATAATATATATAATTTCGAAAATAAATTTGTCAATTACTTTGTCGTATCTTATACAAGAAATAAGATTTCACTGATTGAGCTGTAAAATAACTGACAAGAATTTGCCCTTGCCACTATGAGCACAAGATTGATATCTAAAGTCAAGTTCCATGATAAATGTGCGTATACGCGTATAACAGCCCGTCATTAATCGCTAGTACTACCTACCCCTGCCCCTCCCCCCATCGCTCCCTTATCATCATCCTACCCGCCGCCGTGGACCCGGCGATTGATAAAATCAATCTATCAATAACCCTTGTGGAGCAATTAAAGAGCACTTTGTTACCGGTTTATCAGCTTTAGGACCTTAGTCTTACAATACTTATATCATAAAATGATATATGTTAGTGAATGCAGTTAAGAAGTGAAGAAAATAGTGTCTTAACACTAGTTCTGTGCGTTTTCTGATATATATTTGAGTTGCGCGAGGCATTAACAATCATTGACAATCTCATTTTTCATTATGATCTCATTTTTTCCGACTGTTTGCGTGGTGTTTGTGGGTTAGATCTGTATTCGATAGAACGAATACAAATAAATTGTTTTCATTTTCTCATTCTGATAGATACGACGCGGCGTTGAGTTCGTACACAATGTCTTAAAAAGTGGACGTTTCGTGTAGAACGAGGCTTCTTAATGTTTTAGGTTAATACAAATCGATAAACAATTCCAATATAAGCTCTCACCATCATTCCATAAAGCGGTTAATGTGGTATTAAGTAAAAGACAGACACTCAGTATATGTGTCAATTGTAGGCATTTGCTCGTCGCCTCTCGACGAGCCAGCGTTTCAATGAAATAGCTTTCTAAGCATTTCCAACCACTCGTTATTTACTACATTTACTTGGCAAGGCTATTTTTAAATCACTTTTGGTTGTTCACGGCGTTAAGTTTCACCAATGTCTCAAAAATAGAGCGGAAAATAGCTCCTCTACAACATATATATATTTTTTAAATATGTATGTGCATTTAAGTACACTTAGATAATCTGAATCTTAACACTAGATTGAAATGAAAATAATCAATTACTCCGAATGGGGATCGAACAACACAACCATGGTGATTGCAGTTAGATGCTGTTCCACTGCGCCACAAAGGGTTTTTGCTATTATCATTATTATATATATATATATATTTATATATATTTTTAATTATTATATATTTATAGGAATAAGTAATAATATTCTACTACTTTGTAAAATTTTATTACTTCTGAAAAAGCCTGAAATTTTATTACTGAAGAGGCCAGTCGTGGCGCAGCGGTAAAACCGACTGGTTGTGGGTTCGATCCCCACTCGAGGAGATTAAATATTTGCTTAAAATTTGTATTTTTATTTCTTCGCTCTGGTGTCGAGGCTAAGCGCGGCGTTGAGTTCTGCCA
>DWAO01006321.1:0-11010 GCA_018230605.1 Heliconius congener
AATGCCTCCAGAATTCGGCAGAAAGTGGGGAACGGAGTGTCTTAACACTAGGTACTAGGTTCCCTCTGCCTACCCTGCTCTGTGCGGGACACAGCGTGAAGCTAATTTATTAGAGTTTATTTACAAACATAAAGACAATTTTTTTTAATATCTCCGTAGCAATTCTGAGAAAAACTCTTACATACAAAATTTTAAAACTATATCTTTATGTTTCACTCACTTGGATGAGTTCAATGAATAAATATATAATGTTGAAACTTCTCATCGTAGACGTACAGAGCGATTTTACGACAGTAAAATACAAAAATATATATAATAATAATATTTAGAAACAACAGGCGTAATTTTAAAAAAAGTTTTAGGTATAGCTTATCTATTGTTACATATATTCTATGGCGAATACGACAACGCTTATATACGCTTATATATAATTTATATTCTTAGCTTTGATTAAAGAAAGTGTGAAAAATAGTGTCATAAACCAGTCACTTAAATAAAAAAAATACTCATTTTAGAAACTACTTAGGAAATATATTTTGTTTGTATTTTATTTTAATCGCCATATAAATCTACTGTGGATGGTATATTGATAATAGATTTACCTCCATTGGCTGGTAACCGGCAATAGAAGACACAAATATTATACTGCCCCCTCCACGCTTTATTAACTCCGGGTACGCCTCTTTTGCCAACATCCACGAGCACTTTACGTTTACCTCAAAGATCTTATCCCAAACATTTTCATCCGTCTAAAATATAAAAATAATGTCTAAGTAGTCTGAAATATAAAATTAAGTCCAAATACATGGAACTTATAAGATGAACCAAAAATATCAATGACATATTTTACTCTGGTAACGAGGTAAAGCGTAGAGTTGAGCCAATCAACACGCAATGCCACAAAAATTTGGCGGAAAGTGGGGGACGGAAGTGTCTTAACACTAGGTTCTCAGGGTCCTTCTGCCTACACATTATGTGCAGGGTAGGCCAAGGGCACTGGGAACCGAAGGAACCTGGGCAACCAAAAAAAAATTAACCCATTAAGTATACATATTATAAATCTGTAAGAGTGGTCAATTTGATACATTGAATAAAAAAATACTTCTATTTAGATATTTAATAAAAATGTTATACGAGAAACAATGAAAGCATTCGAACTATCGTTCCGGTCCAATCTATACTTATAATAAAATCGTAACGGATCGACGTCTGTACATGGAAAAAATATAAGAAAAAATTGGTATACCTAGTGGCATTTACCAACGTAATAAAATAACTAAAAACAATGATTTTTTAAATGTTTGTCTGTGCCTTTGTTCATGCTAATCTTAGAAACGGCTTCACCTATTTAATTGCAGTTTTATTTATTTTTCCAAGTTTTGCCTTAACACTTAACATTTTCGTTTATAAATAAAAAATACCGTCGAATTGATAACGTCCTCCTTACGGAAGTCGGTTAAAAAGGTATACATTTTAAAAAATGTTGTTTAACATTTCTATAAATACCGATTTCCCATATAAATAACAATTTAAAAATAAGAATGTTGTTTTTCATTTTTCATTTTCTAGTGACCAACACCGCAACGTGAGACCTTTATTGCTTTGTATTTTTTTTGCCACTATATTAATAGTAATATTTGCTAATATAATATATTATAGCATAGGTACAACAGAACAACGGGTTTTATAAAAATGATTAATTTCTATATTTTTATAAAAAATCTATGAAATCATGTAATTTTCTTTAAATTAAAAATATAAGACTTTTTTAACATTTGTTGTTTGACACATTAAGGAGCTGTAGGCATATCAATAAGATCGATAAGTTTTCCACTTACACTTTTTAACTACCAAATTATTTGCATTTTTATTCTTATATCTTGAGTATTCTTATATTACTATTAATATACCTCTAATATTGGTGATACAGCAGGATTCACAGCGGCGTTTGAAACCAGAATGTCGACGCCCCCAAATTTACTCTTTGTCTGTAAAGATAAATAATTTAATGGTAATTTTACCCTTTTAAAGTGTTGTTCTACACTAAGGAGAGAATAATATTTATTGAACCTAGCGTATACGAGCAAACAATCTTGGGAGTTTTCCGAAAGGCGGCGGTACAATTCAATCAACGGTCGGCGGCGGTCAATTTAAAAAAAAGAGGTATTTTAAAATGAGAATCAAAATTAATATTAAATTCAGTTAATAAAAAAATAAAATAGATTAAAATGTATTTTAACATATTACATACTTGACTTCAAATTTTAAACATTTTACACAATATATTTGTGTGAATTAGTAAAGTTCATATAAAAATGCTGGCATATTCCAGCACATCCTAGTCGTGTTTCAAGAAAATCGTAAAAGTACTTACAAAATCAAATAACTTTTTTCTTTGGTCAGCATTGCCCACGTGACAAACGAGTCCTTCAGCGTTGATACCATCATCGCGGAGACTAGCTGTTGCTTTTTTAACGTTTTCTTCTCTCCTACTGCTTATAACTACCGAAGCACCCTCTTCGCCTAATCTTTTCGCTATAGCGTAACCTATTCTGTTAAAAAGTGCTACTAATAAAATATTTATTATTTTTCCGCCACTCAAAACGCTATGCTTCCAGAATCCAGCGGGAAATAGGAAACGGAGTGTCTTAACGCTACACTGTTGTGCGCGGGATACGGCGTGGTGCTGATTTGTTTTTAATTAAATTTTAAATTAACAAAATAATATAGGTTCTGAGCTGTATAAAAAATTCTAATATGCACCTTTAAGTAAATGTGTTTTTGCTTTGCCTAGACACTCCAGATAATGATACTGATAATGATACTGTTAGATAATTTCTTTTCTTTTAAAATTGCTTTAAATCAGTAGTCAGAATAATTTTATGCATTAAGGCTATAGTTTTTTATTAGTGAAAAAACACAATTACAATACACATAGAAGATTAATTAAAAATCATATTAATTACTTCAAGGTGAACTTGTTTAACGAAGTGCTTAAGCATGTTAATATGCAATTACAATATACTAAACATGATAATAATACGGGAAAATAAACTGCTTCAAAATAAACATAAACTTACCCATCACTTGAAGCTGTTACTATAGCTACCTTGCCTTTAAATCTGTCACTGTGGAAATTTTTTGCACTTATCGTCTGAGCGAACATCTTTGGAACTGAACTTGTCGAGAAAATGATACTAGATCGTAACATATTCAACATACAGTTTGGACCTAAAGTCCAAAGTTTAAAGATAGTGTCGAGTTGAGGGTCCTAAATAAAATTAATCTTAATAGATAATTGAATATTAATTACTGATTAGTGCTATCATAAACTCATATATCGTAATTTGGGGTAAATAGCGGTAAAGAAGTGAAGCGATTAAGAAATTTTAAGATTCTGCACTATGTTTACAATAACTTGTCAGCACTGAACAATCGTAGGTATAATGATAGATATATGCTCGTGCAAGTTGCAAAAACATTTATTTATCGCTAACCAAATCATTTATCGCAATTTCTGATTGTTCATCGTAGGTATCATGAAATATAATTAACACGTTATATATTTTCTCATATCTTGCTATATTTTTTTTATATAAATTCAAGTTGTATGTATGAAATTTACCGATACGATTGCTTTCTGTAAATGAATAAATAAAAAATTAAATTTAGCTTCTCAGTGATCTGCAAATGCTATTTCACTGATTCCTTGCTTAAATCTTATGTAAGGTATATTTGTGAAATACAGAGATTTAAGCTTCTTAAAGAGCAAAATAAAACTAAAAATATGTACTTATTCACCCCATATTAGGATAATCTTAATATTTCCAAAAGTATTAACATACAAACCGAGATATATCATACTTTACAAACTGTCAAACATGAAACAATAATATATATGTATAAATCTAGATGTCTGTGATTTATCGTTGATGCCTATGTAGTCTGTATGACTATAATTTGTTGACTACCGTGAAAGCCTAAAATAAGAAACAGAACGCAACAGAACAAAATATTGGTTTATTTAAAAAATATTTATTGTTTTAAATATATTGCGTATGTGCGGTTGATTTTCAATATTATTGTAGATCCTGTTTTTGCCACTACAATATCGGGAGGCAGGGTTATTGTCAATAATATTGTCGTGTGCGGGCGCGCTGCAGATTTTACTTGAAAAAAAAATTCAAAGGAGGCGAACGCTTCTGCTTTTCATTCAAGATGGACAATATTATTGTATGTGTGTGGTCAGGCTTAGATTTACAGTTTATATTCTGTGCTAATTATAAGCTCTTTGGGTAAATGTATTCTGTCATTTGTCGTAATTTCATAGCTTAAGTATTGAAGTACTATTTTCTGCTTATTGTTATGAAAATATTATGAACCCTCCATTTAAATAAAATTTCCTTGTTTTTAAAAGTGATCAATGTCTGGATTGTCGTATATTTGTGATTACGGTGAATCGCAATCAGAAGACAGTGATAAAGAGGAAAACAACTTTCCTCCTGTAAAAAAGTAAGAACGCATAAAAAATCGAAATTGCATTATACTATTAATAATACCCTCAATTTACTTACTAAATTTATTGTTAATTAATTGTGATTTTAAATCACTGAATGTTGTATTATTTTTCTTTTAGATTAAAGTTTCCAACTCCTAACTTGAGTGGAGTGTCTGTTATACCTAAAGAAAATCATGTTGATGATCGATCACAACATGGAGGAAGGATTCGAGCATTTCCACATGTAAGAGGAAATTGGGTCACTTTTATCTATATTGACTGTAAGTTATATTTTAGTTCTCCTAAGCCATTAGTGAATAAACTACCTTTATGTGATAACCAAAGAGATGTTATTTCAGATTCAATAAAGGATAATTTATCTAAGATAGCAAAAAAACTGATTGACTTCATACTGCTGTTTGATAAATCTTATACATTATGTGAAGATTTTCATATAAGTCTATCTAAAACATTTGTGTTAAGCTATCACATGATAAAATCATTTATAAATTTCTTACAAAAGAGTTTAAGTGAAGTTAAAAGGTATAATTATTTTGTATTTATACTAATATACAATTGACTTATTTTCATTAAATTTATTTGACATATATTTTTAATATTTTTATTTCAGTTTTGAGTTAAATTTTGATTCTGTTGAAGTTTATTGTAATGAAGAAGAAACAAGAACATTTGTAGCACTTAAAGTAGATTTATGGAGTCACAAAATTTTATGTGATATAACTTGGAAGATTGATGATATTTTAGAAGAATATAAACTACCAAAATTTTATGATGTGAGTAGGCATAATCTAACATTTTGAGTATATGGGGCATGTTGTGAAGGACCCACACAACATGCCCCATATGATATTCGATAGGTATAAAAAACTGAGGTATTCTGTTCTAAAATGTTGGCCCTATGAGTTCTTAACAAAATCATAAGCTATTTTCAAAGGTTAAGTTTTGGAGCTTAGAGTTTTAAATTGCCTGAATAATGTATTTACTATAATAGGAGTGCTTTCTATACTATGATAAAATAGTAAAAAAATGTTTTCTGCTTATACTAATGTAATAAAGCAGAAGAGTTTGTTTGTTTAAGATATCTGGAACTACTGGTGGGAAAAACTTTTTGTTTTGTATGAAAGCTACATTCCTAAGAAGTACTCTATAGCACATACCATTATGGTTTAATTCTTAATTAGCCTTGAATAATGAAATAACAATTAGGAACCCTATGATATTTTTTTAACCATGTGTGCTACAGAAATAGTTAAATATATATAAAGTACATTATATTACAAAAATATTCAGTTTCATTAGTTCTAAAATAAAGTCCACCACAGCCTATATTTATCTCTCATAAATAAGTCACAATAAGACATTTTGTGACAATAAAAAATTGAATAAACTAAGGTGATATTTCAAATTTTTTTTATTTGACGAAGATATTGATTACGAGCGAAAGTTATTACATCCAGGCGTGGCTGTAGCTCGTGTATCGCCCGTGTGCAATGAAACCCTAAATAATTAACCCTCTGTTTACGGCCGTAAGCCTAGGCTCAAGTCTGTGGCGGGCGCACTTGCCGCCGATTTCGTCCTCGCAAGTAGCCACGTAATACTTGCACTTTCTCAAAATTATGAAATTGATTGATACATTCAATAAATGATGTAATCAATGTTATAGCATATGAACGTAATAAAACAATTATAAGTGGTATGCGAGCGAAGCTGCCAGTGGCCGCTAGTTATATACATTTGGGTAAAATAATGATATGGGTTAAAAACTATGACAAAATTATGGATATGGAGAACCTGATGAATAATGACATAGCTAAACTATAAAAAATAAAGAAATATTACTTTAGAGAAAATTGTTTTGTGTGTAAAATAATTTGTGATTGAGATAAGAACCCACATTGATCTAACATATTAGACCAAATATAACTTACATTGAATACCTACTTGTGACTTGCACTGTTTTTTACCTGAAGCTTTTTAGTTTATTAACAAAAGTATGGCATCACACATTTTGTTTTCTTTATTGTGTATTTTTTACTACAATTAGATATGTAGATATACAGTTATTTTATTTGTTTTAGAAACCATCATATCATATCAGCATACTTAGTATCAATGGAAATAAAAAAACTGAAATTTCAAAAGCATTAAGCAAATTGAATGAACAAATTTTTAAGGAAAAAGAAGACTATCCAGAACCATACACTGTTGACAAAATAAGTTGCAAAAGTGGTAACAAATATTATCAGTATTGCTTGAACTGAGAGAAAGAAAGCAATTAAAATGGAAAGAAATTTTAACAACAAAGTCTATATCAACCCAAATTTCAAAGGAAATCCACATATTCCATCATTTACAACAAATTCTTCTAAAACTTACATAAATAGGCATTATACAGAAAATAAAAATAAAGACTATCCAGCTCACTGTATTCCTAGCAATAGAAAAATATATGTCAATCCTAATTTTATACAAGCAAGTAACATTCAACAAGCAAGTAGCACATTACCACCAGAAGGAGGATACCGAAATAATGAACATATCACCAGGATATCAAAATATTCTTTTGTAAGAAATATTTCAAGTAACAATATGCAAAATCTGTCAAATCAAATTCTTGATAGCAATAAAAATACCAACGCTAAAATTATTTGTAATCAAACTTCTAATAACAATGAAAGTATAGTCACATTATCAAGATCTCGTTACAGTATAATAAGAAAAACACAAACTGCTCATAATAAAATTGAAGAAAATACAAAGACTTATGGTAATATGCAAAATGTGATGAACTTCAATCATCCTCCTTTGGGCCACCCAATTTCTACTCAACAAAGTAACGTTCACAATAAAAAGGAGCCCTCAGAAAGAGTTGCTAAAATAAAAATAAGTAAATATAAAACAGTACCCATAACCTACTTGAATAAAAGAAATGAGACCAATAGAATAAACAAACAATCAACAATAAGAGCAACAAAATGTGAAAAGCATGTTAAATTACTTAAAACAAATCAATATAAATATACAAAGACTAATAGAGTTTCATTAACAAATAAAAATACTGTCAAACCCATTTCAAAAACAAATCTAAGAATCAATAAAAGTTCATGGCATAACATTAGCAAAACAAAAGTGATGAAAGCTAAATTCCGAATTAATAATATTCCGTGCAGACTTTTCACTAAGTATGGTAAATGTTTGAGGCAGATGTATGGAAATTGTCAATATCTCCATGACAAAAAGCATGTTTCGCTATGTAGAAAATTTTTAAAAGGTATATGTCATGATAATAATTGTTTCCTTTCACACGAACTCACTGCAAAAAAGATGCCCACTTGCTATTTTTACTTAAAAGGAATGTGTACAAAAGATAACTGTCCCTATGTACATATTAAAAAAAGCGAAAACATAAAAATTTGTCAAGATTTCTTAAAAGGATATTGTGAAAAGGGAGAATCATGTCTATTCAGACATAATAAAAATGAACAAAACCCGGGAAATAATAATTCTAAAAGGAAGAGACAATCGAATAACAAAGTTATAAAGTGTGCTAAAATAAGTAAAAAATATAAGAAAAAAGAAATATGTAACAATCAAAAAGATACACTGCAGGGTACTGACGGGTGTGAAGTTGACCACCGGTATTATAAGGAACTCGTAAATGATGAAAATACTTGCCAGATAAAGCCCACTAGGTGTAAACTAGGTATCTTGCCTTCATTCATTCAGTTGTAAAATTGTATATTATAAATTGAATCAAACTCACAACCGTCGCGATCACATTCGGACGCAGTGCCACTGCGCCAAGACGGGTTCAAGTCATTATTTTTTTATTATAATATTTTTGTATGATTTGTTGGCAAGTGAAGTTGAGATTATGTTGTCTTATATTTTAATGAATGTGAAAAATAAACTATATATTTTGATTGTGTGTATAAATTTTAAACAAATTATTATATTTTACCACTATATAAAAATTAATGATAAACTATCTTGATAAAATTTATTAAAAAAGTGAACCTAAAAAACAAAATAAGTAACTTAAATATTAACGTTAATAACAAATTTCTTAAAATAATGTAATAGATACTAAGAAATTTTGAGTCATTGGCTTTGCCAGGCGCGCATTTTTTAAGGATTTTTAATTTCGAGGTTTCGTTTCTTCATATCATTTGATTACTTCTTTCAATTTAAGGTAATTAAATGGTCTCCAATCCATTGATTTAACGATCAAAATTTCTTAGGTATATATTATATTACTATATTAGCGCTGAGCAAATTGCAACAAGAATTACCAAAATCAAACTAATCAGAAACAAAACTTATCTATATAAGTTTTGTTTCTGAGTAGAAAAAAACGAACTTGTCTACATACGTATGTACAAATTAGGAACTAACTTTGGCCTTTTTGGTTAAAAGGAATAGAAACTGACATACAAAATTCATGATAAACAACGAAAACCACCAACCATTTAGCTTATAACATGAAAAGTATATTAAATATTACACATTATTTATTTTATATAACATTTAAATTATTTCTTGAACCACTTGGGCATTTTGCTTTCTTTAGATGAAGATGAAGCGCTACTTGATTTTTGTGTACCGCTACAAGATTCTTCGAACTTCCTTCGATTGGGTGCCCTAAATAATAGATTTTTTTATTATTATTTCTCATTTCTAAGCAAGGTAGTCTGTGACACTTTAGTGTTAAGACACTCCGTTCTCCACTTTTCGAGATATACCGTGTTGAGTGGTGGAACTCAACACTTTTTTTTTTCTTTCATTACTTTAATTTCCTTGCTTGTTAACAAGACAAAATGTGACGTAAAGTTTCGCCACTCAACACGCGAAAAGAAAAAAAGAAGAAAATATCTGAAATGATTAAAAATCAAAATAAAAATTACCTATATTTAGACGCCAAAATACTTGCAGCATCACTAGTGGTTTGTTGTGAATATATTTCTTTTTTCAAATATGATTGGCCAGGTTTTTCTTCTAACCATTTAAAATGCATGTGAACACAGGGCACAAATCTAGCATCTATTAATGTAGTATTGGGGTCCAAAGTTTCTTTTAGTGGTGTAGTAACTGTAACAGATAATATACAATCAATATTGATATTTTATATAATTTTCCCAAAACAGTAGACCACTTTTTATGATGAATTAATTACAGTATGATTTATGGTACAAAAAGATGTGAATAATAATTATTATTTGTTACCTACGGTGGATACTACAGTCGCCAGTTTCTGCCGAATTCTGGAGACGTGTTAATTTGCGGAACTCATCGCCGCGCTTTGTCTCGTTACCACAGCGGGGAATTTGGAACTATTAAATATTTCATTTTCTAGAGTGGGAATCGAATCCACATCTTGTCGCCTTTACAGTCACACACGCTGATACCCCAGTGCCACGATTGGTCTCGAATCATGCATCCTGAATAAATAGATGTTTATTATTTTATCTATAAAAGAAAGGATACTTACATATGTGAAAAGGTTTATCCGTTTCGCACAAATGCTCTTTAACAAAATGTTGTACATCTTTTATAGTATCGTTGGGGGTAAAAACACCTTGAAGTATCATACTATCAGGAAATTGTATCCGGACAACTGCATGTTTATAATTGTTCAATCTTGAAATTGAAGCCTTAAATTAAATAGTAATTGTTATTTTTAAATTTTTTGGAAAACGATAAAAAAATATTTTTTTGTTTTTCACCTGTTCAAGTTCTTCCCGTTTGGTAGATGTCAGCATTGGTGTGTTTTCCAAGTCAATACGACGTTGTTGTAATTCACGATACATTTTCCTAACTTCCTCAATCGTCAACTCGTAAAAATCGTCGGGCAGGTCCGACAATTCATCTTCATTTTCATTAGGCTGCACAAAGGCAACTGCTTTTTTAGATCCAATCTAAAAATAATAGTATTTTAGGACAAGACTATCTCACGGCTCCCTGAATAGGATATAGACGAAGCTGGTTGCATATACCGACAATTTTATTTTATATTAAAAGGAATGTGCCGATTTAGACAATTCAATAGATATTTTATTCTATCAGTCTATATAAGTGATTCTCAATCTTTTTTTTGTTGCGGCACATATTTAACGATTTCAAAATTTTGCGGCACTCAAAGACAAAGATATAAATTATTTACTTACTACACCACAATGCATAAATAGTTTATGACAAAAATCACTGGTTATTAAATGTTTCTAAATCATTCAGGAAGAGTCAATCGTCAAGATATGTATCACTTATACATCAAAACATACAACATTACACTTATAACTCTTCTACTCGATTGATCATCATCAATTCGCTCGTTAGTCTATGAACCAAGGTCTTAGTAAGTGATCACAAGATTAATAAATAAAAAATAACAAAATCTAAATACTTAATTAGAAAACGTATAAAAATTTGAACGTACCGTGACTCGAACCCGCGCCTCCTGGAAACCGACCAGGCGCTCTGACCACTGAGCCATA
>DWAO01006322.1:0-11008 GCA_018230605.1 Heliconius congener
ATATATACATATATATAATAAGACAATTACATTAATTTACTTGGCGAATATAAAAAAAATGACATAATTTTTATAGCGTCATTAAAAAGTTAAGTAATGTAACAGTATCAAATCAATGCGTTTTTATAACATTAATGTCGTCACCCTGACCCAGTAAATGTAAAAAATGGTAACATTTTTATCATATTTGGTCATATTGGGTTTGTTTCGATAATCAAAAATGAGGATGTTAAAATCTTACAAAACATCGATTTGTTTTGCAAAAAATATATACATAATTTGTCAATTTGTTCCTTCTAGATACCTGACATTTATTTATAGTAGCTAAGTTAATTGAATGTATTAATTAAAAAATTAAAAAAACAATTACAATGGCAGGAAGTGAATAACAGAGGGTTTTGTCACTAAGTTTACTCTATTTACTGAAGTTAAGCTAATTTTTAAATGATAAATATAAGTAATTTCGTAGTGATGTACAATGTCGAAAGTTTAAGTAGCTTCGTCATTTGGATGTGTAATTTGAATGAATAAGCACTAATATTAAAAAAAATAGATTCTCTTTAGAGAAATGAATTATTATCATTTCATCTCATTAGAATAGAGAAAGCGCGGCGTTAAGTTCCGCCACTCAACACATAATGTCTCAAAGATCAATCGGTGCTTGGGGAACAGAATGTCTTAGCAATGATAGCGTCAATAGGTATATGTATGATAAAATGATAAAAAAGAAAATTATTATTATTATATTGCGCCGTATGTTACAAAAGAGCAATGGCACAGATTTTTACGTTGTTAATTTAATAACCCTAACAGTCCAGGAAATATTGAAATTTCACTTTAGGCCCTAATTTATTTACCCTACCAGTACCAGTATCAGTGAGGTACTGAAACCTCTACTTCACCGTTTTAATTAGTATATCTATGTAAGTAGCATTTTAATATAAAAATCTCAGTAAAAAATAGGTATGTATGTGTCTAGATCTTTGAATTGCATATCTATATATTTTTTTTAATTTCACGCTTTTGTCCCGCGTATACCCGGATAGGCAAAGAGAAGTAGAAAGATAATTATAAGTGAATAAAATCAGCTTCACGTAGTAACCCCATATATGTAAATATTACACAGCAGGGTAGACAGAGGGTCTAGTGAGAATCTAGTGTTAGGACTCTTCGTTCCCATTAAGACATTTCCCCTTGCCACTTTTCGCCAAATTCTGAAGGCATTAAATGTAAAGTGGCGGAAATCAACGCTGCGTTTTGCCTCGTTGCCAGAAAGAGGAAATGAAAATATTAAATATTTCATTTCCGTTTGTTCGAGTGAGAATCGAACCCACAACCTGTCGCGCTTCCAGTTGCACGCTTGTGCCCCTGCGCCACGACTGGCCTCATCGGCAGAAAACGTATTTACTTATAAATTATTTAATGTTATAAGACTAATTAGTAGTTTTATCGTGAAGATGACATAATTATGTTATATAACTAATTACACATATATTAAGTGCCATAATTTAAATGCTATATCGTCGTATTTTTTATGTTTGTTCGTGCTAATCTCTGAAAACTTCTGTAAAGATATTTATTTTTTATAGCTTGGCTTAAGTTTATATTATAAAAGATTTTGTGGGAATTTATGAAGAATTTAAAAACCGACCAAATTTTTCTTAGCTGGCTATATGGGCAGTCTTTCATAATCATTATAATTATGTTATCATTTAATCATATTTTTTCTCTAAAAATAAAAAAAACTAAATAAAATTTGAGCTTCACGTTGCACCCCGCATATACCTAGCAGTGTATGCATATACTCTTGTGTCAGGACACTCCGATTTTCAATTTTTACCTGAATTTAAGACTTTACGTGACGACTGGAAAGCCTCAACGGAACGCCGCACTTTGTCTACCAGAGCGGGAAAATGAAAACATTTTTTCCTCCGAGATAACTAAAGTAATACTTAGATTTAATCTAAAATTTTCCTTTGATTTATAGAACTGCCTAGACTCTTCCGAACCTAACTTACAAACAAAAACTACTGAACAGATTTAGGTAAAACTTTACATTAAGAAAGAATATACCTACATCAGAATACCACATATATTGCTTTAATTTTTGTAATAATTTTAAAACACTAATTTTGAGCGGGCGAAGCCGCGTTTGGGTCGCTAGTAGTATATGAATACACGAATAAAATTGATGTACAATTCATGATGAGTAAGCAACGATTTGTTATGAAATGCCTGCTATATTCCATTTGACCTAATAGAGTATGTAATTGAGTATGAAACTATAATTATTTGTGTTGGTTTTGTTATTATTATACAATCACATTAAATAAGTGAATAAATACTATTTTTAACAGAAAAACCGACTTCTTCAATCGAACCGAAACCGAATTCTTCAACCGGATCCCATAATTAGAACCTAACCAAACTTTCACCAAAATATCCTTGAAGTGTATCCTTTCCAATAAAAAAGAATCATCGAAATCGGTTGGCGTGATATTGAGTTATTCGACCATTTGGACCACACGGGGACGGCACTAGCTTTCAAATAAAAAAAGTTCTGAGTTATAAAAAATCCAACAGAATTGATAACCTCCTTTTCTGTCAGGAATCAGTTAAAAAGGAATCGAACCGCCTTTCTTATTATGAAAAAATCTATCGTCTTATCTTTTAAAAACTCAGCTTAACGCTCTACCTGTATACAGCAGGGTATCTAGAGGGAAACTTAGTGTTAAGACCCTCCGTTCCCCACTTTTTGCCGATTTTTTTGTGGCATTGTGTATGGAGTGGCGGAACTCAACGCCGGGCTTTTAGTTTGGTGCCAGAGGGAAGGAATATAAATATTAGGAAATAATAATTCATTCCCTCGAGTGAACTTACAACACGAACGAACTTTACAGTCACACCCTTATGCTCCTGCACCACGACGGCCTCTAATAATTCGATAAATTATAATTTCGTAACCCTTATGATGAGGTTGATGACAGTTGTTGAATCTCAACATTTGGGTTATATAGTTTTTCACAGTAATCCCAATGATGAATTGATGGCAGTTGATGACAATTGACAGCGAAAGAAAGAAAGAAGAAGAAAGACACCGAAAGTTTTTAAATTTGTTTGTTACAACACTACTTAAGAATATTTCTGAAAAATATTTTACGCTATTCAGAGAGCCATGAGATGAAAGGTAAAGACACCAGAAAGAAGTTACTTTACAGATCAAAATTTTCTAGGCATGGAGTAAATATATTTTATAAAATCTACTTATATGGATGTAATAAATTTAAAGCTCTGTGATACTATAGAAGGATCAATAGAATTTATCAAACCCTTTCAGACTTCATTGAAATCGAATATTAAAAATGCCTTATTTTTTTCTAAAATATTATTTTATTAAATATTTTACACGTAAAACACCCAAAAGTCACTTTATTTTCAATCTCAATAGTAACTTAATACAATAAAAATATTAATATTCGCAATAGGTATTTTATATAACGGTCATTATCTATAGTTACCTAATAGATACAAATTAGGTACTACGATACCAAAAAACATTGTTATTATTAGTGTATCAAATATTTACTTACACTGTATTACACAGTTAAGTAAAGAAAATATCGGATTGCTTCAAATATTTATAATAATCTTCTGCATATGGACGTGTGTATGTAATACCTTACACCTTGTTTCAATGAACAAAAACCAGTTATCAACTTGGCTTGCAGCTAAAAATGTATTTATGGCGAATATTTAAATAAAATAACTTAAACTCACTTACTGTTTTCGATTTTTGTTATAATTTAGTTGTTAAGGGTTTAGCAATTGCTAAAATTTCGCGAAAAAGATAGGATATATATGTATAGATTTATTTCATTGCGATGTTTTACAGTGAATATATTAAACTTAATAGCACGTTCACTTTTCTGTTGTACTGTATTTTTTATAAGAACATTATAAAATATAAAAATCGAAATAAAACATCCTAAAGTAATAAAAAAAAATCGATATATTATTCTGTAACAATAACCGCCGCCTTTAATAAAAAAAAGAAGCTAAACTCTTATATTGTCTCTGCATTGCCATAAACAAGAAAAAAACTAAAACAAAATGCCATTTCTAAACAAATTATTAAAAAAAAAGAAGAAGCTAAACACTTACATTGTCTCTGCATTGCCATAAACTATTTAAAAACTAAAACAAATTGTCATTTCTTATATACTTATTTCTTATATATATATATATATATAACTTTTTTTAACAACACGTAGTTACATGATAAAATCAAAATCACTTGTGCGTATTTACTTACATTGAAATATCATAAAGAAATCCAGTCGAGATTGTATTATTTGTACGAGATCTCGTATATACTTATTATAGGTGGTATTTACAGCAAACAATTTTACCTACAGTCAATATAATAAAACAAAATTTAAAAATCAACAACATATAGAATATTTATATATTCTTGTTTTTATTATTTATCGCCTAGAAAACGGGCTTGTTCTATTATTATAGATATCGTGAGAAAACATGGCGAGGGAAAAACTTTGCTGGTTTTTTTTAGCTCCGTGCTGTATGCTGGAGTAAACATAGGGAACCTTTAAGATACTTCCTCACGCATTCTCCAATTTTCGAGATATTGCGTATTGAGTGGTGAAACTCTATGATGAGCTTTCTCCTCTTATCAGAGAAAGAACATGAAAATAGTTAAGCCGATCGAGTGTGAACTGAACTGAAAATTGCCGGTTTACAGTTGGACACTGCCCCACTGCACCACGACGGCGCAAAATAACTTTATGTAATAGTAAAAGCGAGTTTTTGAACTTAAATTATTTTTTTATATTGAATAATAGATGATGCTTACGAATATCTACACACATATTTTAATTTTCATCCAAGTCAAGCATAATTAATAGTAAATAATTGTAAATAAAAGATAGATATAGATACAGATACAGAAATAAAGATAGAGATACAGAAGAAGACATTTATTGTTGATATTTTCCTTGTTGAGTGGCGGAAATTAACGCCGCATTTGTAGGATGTCAGTAATTCGTTTATAATTAAAGAAATTATGTCATTTTCCAAAATCCGAGTAGTAAAACGCGAGTAGGATCGTATTGCAAAATCAACTTTTTTATGAAGCTTTTAAATTTTACAACAGTGCAGTACCTTATCCGTGCAGGGCAAGTGGAAATCCGGTCTTGTTAAAATAAATTTTATTACTGTCCACGAGACTATTCGAAGTATTTATTACAAAAAGTAAACTAAAGTATATGTACTACTATCAAATTTAAGAAAAATCGGCTTCACGGTGTGTCCCGCACACAGCAGTGCAGGCAGAGGGAACCTAGTGTTAAGACACCCCGTTCCTCATTTTCCGCGAAATTCTGTAGGCATTGCGTGTTGAGTGGCGGAAATCAACGCCGTGCTTTGCCTCGACACTAGAGCGAAGAAATAGAAATATTCATTTAAATAAATATTTCATTTCCTCGAGTGGGGATCGAACTCACAACCAGTCGCGTTACAGTCACACTTTGTACCCCTCCATCACGACTATTAATAAAAATGAGTATCTTATTCTATGACATTAAAATATTTGCAATATTATATATTACTAGTGTCACAAACGCGACTTCGCCCGCTTCTAATAATACGACCAAACTGTACAAAATCTTTACATAAATTGTAGCCTATGTGTTATTTTGATGTATCAGCTATATTACTTTAAAGTTTTATCTAAATCCGTTCAGTAGTTTTTGCGTGAAAGTCGAACAAACATCCATCCTTACAAACTTTCACAATTTATAATACGTATACTCCTAAGTAGGGTAGGATGCAACTAAAAAATATACCTATTACAAAAGTTCTTATAATTGTATGATGAGGTGAGATGAGTCGAATTCCTTGCCTTTATTGCATTCAACAATTTTATTTCAACAAAAAGTAAAATAATCGTTGTGAAAGTTAAAACTGATTTTGCCGGTACTGTAACATACACAATCTCCTGGTTTCTGTTGTATAATATTTATAGCAATAGTATGTGAAGCGTGAGCCGTGTAATATGAGGCCGTAGTGACTAAAAACGAGAAGGTTGTGGGTTCAATCTCACTCGGAATGGCTGTTATTCCTTTTCTCGTTTTGGAAACAAGACGAGGTGCGGCGTTATCTTCCGCCACTTGACTCAATTTATGTCAAGACCGGCAATTTATGTCAAGACGAATCGAAGGGAGGTGGGTTTTGTCTCCTACTTAGGGGCTTCATCATCATCACCAGATCCACGTTTTAGAAACAGCAAAAAAAGATTTGTGTAATTCAAACGAATGAGTGATGAAACATGGCAAAAAAGATTTATGAAGAAAAAGTGAGGGGTAAGAGAGTTATGGGTAGTATTCGATAGACCTTCGGAAACCGTCGGATATATGAAGAGGTGGATTACAGTATACGAGGCGAAAGAGGTTGCAGACACCGTATTTATATTGCGCTAGGGATACAGCGTGAAGCTAAGTTAGGAATAAATATAATTAATATAATTGTTACATTTTTGTTTATTTTTAATATATGTTTTTCACAGTTAAAAATGCAAGTATTACGCACGAATTAAGGAAAAAAATTCAAAAAACGTGTTTTTTACTGGTGCATTTTTAATTACATTGATACTATATTTTGTTGTAGATATTTTTAGTGCGCGTTGAATTTCCTTTGTTATAGGGTAGGCAGCTCATATCTCAAGCAGTGTAAAAAGTAATTAGGTAATTAAGAGTTTTTCTCTCATACATTTAGATGAAATGCAGAATTGAACTACGCTACGCAACGTACAAATACAATGTCTTTCAATTGAAAAAAAGGAGAACGGAGTGACCCTCCCTCCTTTGCCACAATAGTATTATTCATATTATGATTACGCGCATCCTTTGGAAATTCCCTAAATAATCGTATCTTCGAATGCGCAAAATAAACTTATTTGTTTTATTTTATTTATGCATATACTCGAGTGTTGACAGTAACCTTTACATAATTGCTATGGATTTATCTTATTTATAAAAGTATTACATAGTGAGGCGCGTCTGTGTATTGATAAGACATCACTGGCGCCTTGGAAAAAATCTAAAGTAAGCACTAGGCACCTACGTAACTTTAAATATTTACTATTTATTCAAATTCAAATACTATTTATTTGAATTCTAAGGCCGTCGTGGCGCAGGATAAGCGTGCAAGTGCAAATGCGACGGTTTTGGGTTCGATTCCGACTCGTAAATATTTACTATTTTCATTTCCTCGCTCAACTAACACGGCAAAGTGCGACGCTCAATTCCGCCACCCAACACTCATTGCCTGGAGAATTCGGCGGAAAGTAGTGAACGGAAGTCCTTAACGGGAACATATTGTCTTAACACTAGGTTCTTAGGTTCCCTCTTCCTACCCTGCTATACGCTGATACAGTGTATCCTTCAAGTAATCAATTAACAAGTGTAGGTTACTTTACGGTTTAAAGGCCTAGGTTTATAAAATATGAACCAATAGAAATGTCGTAGATGGTTTTCTATTAAACACCTAAACACAAAGATGTTTAATATGACGTCGTCAAAGATCAACCTGGTAGTTTCGAAATATTGAAATTATAAAAAGATTCCTTTTTTCGATTGAACATCGCCGTCATAGTCCGTGGTCACGGGTCTACTACTGCAAAGTGTTCGAAACGTCGGGTTTCAAAAATTGTATAATACAAAATATACGCGATTAATCCCGTTAAAATAGTTGCATTTAAAATGTGTAATAATCGTGAAACTCAAAGAACTATATAAATATAGAATGTTCTACAAAATATATATATTTTTAATTTGCTGCGGTGAACGTGTAACTAAACGTAATTTCACTTAGAAGTAAGTGTTTTTTTTTAATTTTAGGTTTTCTCCTCAATTTATTAGACTCGTTAAGTCTAATTTCGCTGTCTAGGCTTGTCCTACAGTGGGTTTCTTTGCCAAAACGTGGAGAACATAGTGTATTTTACTCACTTTTTACTTTTATAAATGGATAAAAGTTAGAAGAAGATTGAATCTATTATTGTGGCCAAAATTATATTTTTTTTGCCTCACGCTGTATCCCAGCAGATTAGGCTGAGACATTGCGTGTTGAGAGGTGGCACTCAACGCCGCGCTTTGTCTCGTTACCAGAGCGACGAAATAAAAATATTATTGTTATTATTTCATTTCTCCGAGGTGGAATTGAACCCAAAAATGTCATATTAATCTATTTATTAGTTGATATATTGCTATTAGTCATATAAAGCATAAAAACAGTAGATAAACCCTACTTTATTTAAAAAGTATTTAAGTTCTGTCATATCACGTCATTTCTTCGTGAATTATATTTTTCGGAATTTGTTACCAAATTATATAAAGATTTTATTTTATGCAAATAAGCAAAATAAACTATAAAAACTTTTTTCGTTTTATTTTATTCTATATTTCTTTCATCTAAACACCACGCTCATTCTCCAAGTCTCTTTGCAAAGTTTCCTCAAAGTTACATCAAGGTTATATGAATAACAAAATTATTGTTATGTTAAGAGGTAAATGTAACTACTACTTATAAGTCAATTCTTGTAATTCACACGTGTATTCGAAACTAAAGAATAAAAGCGATTTTATATCCTAATAAATCTGATGTATTTCTTTCATAAAGTGCTTTATAGGTCAAAATGAGGTATTTCATTGAAAAGAAACGTAATATACAAGATGAAATGAAGCACGTGACAGCATCACGCTGTATACTGCAGGGTAGGCAAAAGGTATCTACTGTTAAGACACTCCGTCCCCACTTTCCGCCAAATTCTGGCATTGCGTGTTGAGAGACAGAACTTAACGTCGCTCTTTGCCTCGAGACCAGAACAAAGAAATGGATTAATTACTCATCCTCGAGTGGGGATCGAACCCACAACCAGTTGCGTGTTGCCCCTGCGACGCGATTATCCTCAAAAATATACAAGATACGGTAGGTATTGTGTAAAAAAAATTGTATAGCTAATATATGTAAGAAGTAAGTTTACAATTTACATCAGCATTTTATGGTAATAATCTAATAATTAACACTATTGTATGAAACGTCTGCAGATACTGAATAATGTTAAAGTCGTATGATAATAAATTAGCAATACATTGTAACCTTCATATCTTATTATACTTCTTAATCTTACCTAACTGAATAAAATTTGTAATTTAATATATTGACTCTTATTCTTATCCATCGACACTTTCAGATAATAAACGAACATGACTATGTTTGAAAAGGAAAGCATTACAAAATAATACTTATTATTGCAAATACACTCACATTACTTTTAAAACACTGAGACCTTTCTATAAATAAATATATATATAGACTTACAAAACTTACAAGATTAAGATGTCAGTCACTAAGTAGTCATTATAATATCTTTATATATTTTCACATATTTAAAATATTCTGAATTGGTTTGTAAAATTAAAACAACAAAAACATAACCTAACAACATCACTATCTGAATATGTCATTAAATACTGAATAAACCGAAGGTTGAATGAACGAGCAGCTGATTGGTGTGACAATACAAAAAACATTATTTTCTGCCATTTTAAAATGCTTGTATTTTTATTATTATTTTATTAAATCAAAGTTAGCAAACAATGCTGTTTCATTACATTTTGTGCATATCAGTTAAATTAAACAAAAATGAAAAATGGTCAAGCTATAGAAATATTCAAATGGAATAGATTTTAAATTTTGATACAATATACTTCGCTTAAAGCGTTGAGGTTTTTTAGGCTAGCGCCTATATTATAAAGTATTGCAATCAGCAATTTATCATTATTTGAAACTATTTATATATTTAAAAGAATCACGCAAATGTGTGTAGTATACAGAACAACGTATTCTCTTAAGTAAGATATTTGTAGTCGCACTTCGGTACGTCGTACGGTAACTTTATATTATTATTTTTTTTTTTAGTAATGTAACTATATAAAAACTCCCATAGTAGTAGCGTTTAATAATAAATGGCAACATCTGCGTTACCTGTCAATAACATACAAAAATCATACCAATGTCAATTTAATAGAAAATTTTAAAATGAGCGCGATTTATGTAACCAATGTTTATTAGTTTAAATTACAACTTCGCTCAAATATCCGTCTTATATAACTTTTATATGTTGCTATTATATAAATAGAAAATTAATTCGGTATTAAAATATCTGCTGTCATACAATTATTAATAAACTATTCAGTGTTTCATTATTTAGAGGTTTTTACTAATATATTATCTAAAAGTCTCTTAATTGTTCAAAACTCCTAGAATAAATAAAGATACTTTGTACTTATCTACTATGAGATAAACTATCTCTAATTAGAATCGACTTACTACTGATTGAAGAAGTTAGTAGCAAAATGAGTAACTGCGAAAAAGATTTCTTTCGTGAGACCTGGGTTCGATATTTGGGTATGTAATTTATTGTTTTAATTGCGTCATATATAATATAAATGCATATATTTATTGACATTGAAATATTTTAATCACGAAATTAACGTGAACTTGTTATGTAATAAACCTTGGATGTCTTAAACTGTTATTTTTAATTAAAAAAATGGACAGGAAGTGATATTAATTATTGATTTCAAAAAAATATATCTTGTAAATATATAAATTCTTTTTCAAACCATACTTTTTACTTCCTTATGTTGTGTTATTCAAACTAATTATTATTTTTGTTTTCTCAAATACTATGCATATTTGCTGAAAGCTATACTTGATCCCATTATGGTACAGTGAGACAACACTGGAATGTCTGCCTGCTTGGTGGAACATGTACATGTAAATCACCACACAACACACTTAAAGTTATTCATATATTATTAAATCAAAAAATAATTGAGGCCAGTCAGAATAAAGTGTGACTGTAAAACCGACTCCGGTTCGATCCCCACTTGAGGAGATGAAATATTTACTTAAATTTATATTTCCATTT
>DWAO01006323.1:0-11007 GCA_018230605.1 Heliconius congener
AAAAATATTAAATGCTGTTAAGCGATCATTTTACAAAAATAAATTAAACAATAACAAACATAAAACCAATGCTCAATGGGATTGTATCAAAGAAATATGCAATTTGAAAAAAGAAGAACATATTCCACTAGAACTACTTGAACTTACAAACAATCCAAAAGAATCGATAAACCTAGCAAACTTATACTTTGCCAACGTCGGCGAAACACTAGCAAATGAAATACTCGATCGAACACACATGACAGAAAGTAAACTTTTACAGTTGCAATCACAAAGTACTGGCCAAGGCACTTCGTTTTACCTTCATCCAACTGATTTATATGAAGTTGCTAATATTATCAAATCACTTAAAAACACCAACTCTTGTGGGTGGGATGGTATAACATCTATATTTTTTAAAAAATACATAAATATTTTAGCTGAACCCATTGCGTTAATCACTAACACCTGCTTTCAACAAGGGACATTTCCTAATCCATTAAAAAAAACGATTATTATTCCAAAGTTTAAATCCGGTAAAAAACATGAAATCTGTAACTACAGACCTATTTCGTTACTACCAACACTTTCTAAGATCATTGAAAAAATTGTTAACAATCGTCTAAAAGTATATATAAAGAAAAATAATATATTAGCTTTAAATCAATTTGGGTTTCAAAATAACAAATCGACGTCTGATGCTTTAAAATCTCTGACTTCGAATATAATAATTAGATAACCGTGTCAAAATCTCAATAAATATACTTTTAGGAAAACCGTTGATAAATATCTTAAACTACTAACATATAACGACACAGAAAAAATTATCAAACCAATATAAGCAAACTTACTATTTTAAAATGTTGAGAAAAATTTACCTCATTGATGATTGAACATAATAATTTCAGATATTCACAACACATACGCGCTCACACAAACACGCACACACACATACACACACGCGCACGTACGACACGCGCGCACACACGCACACACCCACACACAAACACATTTTTTACATATGTATGACACACATTCATTTTTAGTCACGGAATTTATAATGTATCTGTCATAAAAACAGTTCTTAGATTCCTTAATTCGTATTTCTTTATTATTTTTTATATACATAAAACTCTATAAGCGTATATTATATATCAATTTTTTAGACATATATAATGCGCTAGTGTTTTATCAATTTTTGTTGCTTAACCTTGAAAATTGTAATATATAATATAAGCCATCATTGTATTAGGTTAAGATTTATATGAATAAATAAATAAATAATAATAAAATAGGCTAGAGTGTTTGACTGTAAACGCGGCGGTTGTGGGTTGGATTCCTATTCGGAAGAATGAATTATTTAATATATTAATTTCCTCGTCCATGTAACAAGAGCCTAACGTTAAGTTCCGCTATACAAAACGCAATGTAGAGTAAATTAAGCAAAAAAATCCCTGTCCACGGTATGCGGGCTTTGATAACAAAATATAAGAGTAGTGGGCATGGTATCTTGAGATACTTTTCAAGGCGCATCTGATTTTTGATCTTTTATAAACTTAATGATAATGTGGTACAAAATATTATGTACATACGGTGACTGCACTCACTGCCACTTTCTGTCCTAATGCAAGAGCTGCGCCATGACAGTCTCTGCGATACGTAAATAAAACATCACTTACTTCTGAATGTTGAAGATGTATCGCCTGAAACCGCTGATCAGAGCTGTACGTGGTCAGTCCAACTGTTAACAGATGATAGTCTTTTCTTCTTATCCATGATACCTGGGAAGAAAGGATTGTTATTTAAAAAAAATATTTTTGTTGTCCAATTGTTATTTATTCAGTACTGGGTGTTGTCCGTTTTGTGGATTTTAAGACTTAAAGTTGAAAATCTCATGTTTTCCCGTTGCCTTACGAATTTCAAAAGTTGTCTCTTAGTGCTCTTCTACACTCACTCACCTACGTAAATGTCAAATGTCAACTGTCCAGGAGTTTCGTCTGTGCGTTGGATGTCATTTAGCATGTACAAGAAGGATGTAAAAATAGAAGATAATAAACTAAAATAAGAAAATATTTCAATTACTCCATGAAATTTTAACACGAAGTGAACTTTTACCAAAAATAATAATTTCGTGTAATCCATTTAAACCCTTGGTTTAGTATATAAGCGTAATTTAATTTATCATTAATTATAATAATGAGCTGTGATTGCGGAACGTTTAAGCTAAAATGAGACCCAAAAATAGCAGATGCTGATAAAATTTTATATCCCGAATAAGTCTTTTCGGGGTAATTATGTAGAAAATTAGAAACGTTGCGCATGTATCGCTTAAGGGGCAACCTTTTAAGAATATGAATGTATTCAGGTTTAAAATTGGCATAATTACTTTCTCCTCTGATCTTTTCATAACATTCAATATGGAGAACGGAGTGTCTTTCTTTAGACTGCCTCTGTCCCTATTGTACGCTGCTTTTAAAATTAAAATAAAGCTTATCATTTAGTACACTTAAATCCAATAATGTACTTTCTTTTTTTTATTTCTAATGATTCACATTAAAGCTTGGTTGAAGGGAAACGCAGTGATTTAGCACTAGTTAAAGTAAAAAAATGGAAACCATCGTGACACAGTGCCACAGCTTCTGACTGTAAACGACTATTGGGGCTGCCTTACTCGAGAGAATGTTTATATTTATTTCGCTAACAAGTTCCATTTCACCACTCTGGTAAACAAAGCGCGGCATTAAATTCCGCCACTCAACAAACAATATCAACAAATTGTACAAAAAGTAAGGAACGGAGTGTCTCAGCACTAGGTTCCCTCTGATAATTTGAAACTATTTATGTTACTTTACTAGCTAAAGTCTTTGATACACAGTACGTGGAGATGGAGTATTAACATAAAATTCTTTCCTAACGGTATAACCGAGCTTTAAAGTAGTAATTCCATTCCTTACTTCCCCTTAGAAACGCGCCCGTACCTCGTACCATAATAAAGTTCTATATAAAAATGGAGTATCACACAATTACACGGTAGTCGCTGTTACAATCTAATTTCGAGTGCGTACACGTACAAAATTTCCTCTTCATTTCTTCCTCGATACAATTTTGGCTACAAAGAAAATTCTCCAAAGCACCGAACAGGAAATCCCTTACGTTTTTCATTTGAGCTGTGCTTTTATGAGCTTTGCAATATATTTTGACTTTTAGAATAGAACTTGTATGTGTATGTACTTTCCTAAATAAGAAGAAATTGATGTTAAGTATTAACATCAATTTCTTGTGATTTACAGTATGTCGTACAGTTTTAATACGATAGAATACGATATAATTTAAACCAAACATTAATTCTAACACAAACAGTGCAATATTTGTCGCTTTTTCATTAATACCGGATTTTACGATCCAGATATTTTTGTTAGTTATTCGGCCTTCTTGGTCGACCGACACTGGAATTTAATTTAAATCGAATTGTCAGTTTTACGATGTCAAAGTAAAGCTTTACTTACAGAAAGATTAAATATTGAAGTAAAACTATATAGGAGATCTAACAGAGTTCTTAGAAATATTTTAGAGAGGACTTGGAAGCTACTTGTTATGTTTGCCGCTAGATTATAATAATCTAACGAGTATTTATAATTGTAATCGTCATAAAGAGAATTGTAATTTAGTTTATTTTATTTGGTAGTTAAAGTGAATATAATGAATATGTTTCCAGAATTTTGACGTTCACCACTTCTGGTTTCTAAAAATATAATTTTTAAATCTACATACTTCTGTTTGCTCTGAAATAACGTACAGCGATCAAGGATTATTACAATACGGTGCTCTGTCCTGCCACCCATCACGTAAGGGCTTGAATTTCGATCAGAAAGCAGAGAACGCATTTCGTTAGCATTAGCTGCTCAATGCCTATACTGCCACACAATAAATAACGTAACAAAAGAGTTATGTCGCTAAGTTGTCATCTACATTCTACACTTTACAAATTCTTAAGTTTGAGATTTTCTTTTTTTTTTACTGTACCTTGTAGCCCTTATATAAGTAGGTAATGAACACTTGGTGTTGAGAAATTCCGTTCTCCACTCACCGCCCAAGTTCAGATGTACTCTGAAGAGGAACTCAATTTCACAAGACTTTTGAAATAAATCTGAAACCTTTCCTAAACTGTCTAAATAAACAATACAACAGTAAAATAATCTTAAGAAACATTTTGAGCCAATCAAATTAATTTAATCAAACAAAGTTAAGTACTCAACACCTTTCCACTAAACTTATATCACCTTTGTAATGACTAAAAATATCCCGAATAATATGAGAAAGGGATGATATCCACGAGGTGTGAAATGAGAGAATTCATTAACTTCGGTAATGTATATTCAAACGAAATTCATCCTTATTTCTAAGTGCTAAGATTCAAAATGAAAATGAAATGATGAAGAAAATTTGTAGTTTGTTTTTCATAAACATGCCTTTGAAGGAAATGATGGGCTATTTGGAGGGCAAAGGTGATCATTTGTACAATTGAGAACAATTATCATAATAAGCTAATATCTAGCGGTCTCAAAGGAAGAAAAACGTTTCAATCTATTTGGGTATTTGGAGAGAAAATGTATAAATATTATCTACTAGCGGACACACGCGGCTTCGTCCGCTTGAGCCATACGAATATTTATCAGGATTAAGGAGTAAAAGAATATACGCATAAATAATTAAAGTAAGCCGAAAAAGAATAATTCTTAATATTAGAAAAAATACCTGAGTAATAAAAATTAACAAACAAAATATAATAATAGTTTCGATTTAGCCTGTACTTGCGGTCAGAGCTACCATGGGCACCTAGTACGTAGGTGAGTGTGTGTCTTACACTATTCTCAGTTATTTCCATATGGCTACACGGGTGAAGTCACAAGTAAAAGTAAGTACTACAAGATGAAAATAAAAGGCTCAAATGAAGGTAAAGTTTTTTTAAGCTTCACGCTGTATCCCGCCCCTAGCAAGATAGAGGAGAAAGCTTGGAGACCTCGTGTTAAAAAACTGCGTTGCCCATTAAGACATTTCCGTTTTTCGCTTTCCGCTGAATTCTTGAGGCATTAAGTGTTCAATTAGCGGAAATCAACGTTGCACCTCGTTAATAGAGCGAGGAAATTTAAATATTAAATAATCAAAATATTTTATTCCTCCACGTGGGAATCAAACTTACAACCGTCGCGATTTCAGTCGGACGCTTGTGCCCCTGCGCCACGAAGGCTTCAATTTTTTTAGCTTGATAGTATTAGTAAAGAAGTACAGATAAAACAATAAACGTAATATTTAAGATCCTGAAATACGATAACGATTATGGTACACAATACAACAAATCCGTTTACCTTTTTATCATATTTTATTGTGTTTGTGAAGTTCAACAAAAATTAGGGCTTATTTCACAGATTTCAGATATTTAGATCCAAAAGTTTTTGTATTTATTCTAACATTTATAATTTAGTAAATGGGTTTTATAGGATTATCCTTATGAGGCACATTCGACCGTGGGATACGATTAAATTTTACAGAACGCCAACGTCCCGGAATAAAAGGGTGTATATTTAGAATTTGATCCGATATTCGTTATGTTATGTTAATATGTTTTGTATATTTGTGTATTGTATAATTAAATGTGTAATAGATAAACTTAGGGCGGCGTGGCACGCGACAACACAGTGTATGTCAGAAAAAATGATGGTTGTGGGTTTGATTCCCACTTGAAGGAATTAAATATTTAGAGTGGGAGTGACTGTAACGCGACAGTTATGCTATCCCCACTTGAAGGAATGAATTTATTAATATTATCATTTCTTCGCTCTGGTACAAAGGCAAAAGTCCCGCGTTGAGTTCCGCCACTCAACACGCAATGTCTCAAAAATTCGGGGGAAAATGGGGACCGGAGTGTTTTAATAGCAGAGTTCTACAGATTGAAACTGATTTATTTATTTTTTCGGTCTGATACCGAGGCAACGCGCGGCGTTAGGTTCAGCTACTCAATACGCAATGCCTGTAGAAATTGGTGGAAAGTGGGGAACGAAAGTGTCTTAACACTATGTCTTCAGGTTCCCTTTGATTATCCCGTGTAAATTTTTTATGCATACAGTAATTAAAACCCTTTTGTTACTGAGCGACTGGCAGATAGCATACGCAAGCTCTATGCCAAAGTTAGGGAATGTAGGGGACCAAGAAAAGAAGGTTTCTCGAAATTCTATTTGATTTTACATTACAAGTAAACGAAGTAAACGAAACCAAAATTGAGGGCGACGGATAGTTAGTATCTTAAATTTATATATATATATATATATATGGAATTTTTTAGTTGTTTTTTACCTAAATTCGTCAGATCTACGCAAATGTATTGTTTTTAGCGTCATGCTGTATCTCTCACACAGGCAAAGTAGATAGAGGGAACCTAATCTTAAGACATTCCGTTCGCTATTTTTTCCGAAATTTCGAGGCATTGCGTGTCGAGTGGCAGTAACTCGGGCTTTGCCCCGACACCAGAGCGAGGAAATAAAAATATTAAATATTTCATGCCCTCGAGTGGGAATTGAAATCACACCCTGTCGCGTTTACAGTCACACTTTGTGACCCTGTGCCACTACTGACCTTACATGTTTAATATCACAGAATATACAAATATTTTCATACATATATTTTTATTGTTCACAAAAAATATTTTTAAACACAATCTTCTATATAGAGAGTTAAGCAAAATGTCTTAAGAGAGCACAACAGCAGTATGAAACGTTATTTTTAAGTTATGATTTATATCAACCACTCAAATTCACCACAACTCACATGTTACATATAGCTCAGCAGGAGAGCCCTTGAATGTGCACTAGTGCGTATACTACTTCGTGCAGAACTTTTTGAACGGATTTTAAACGCTTTTTGGTTTTTGTTACTTTGATTACGTTTTTTCTTTTAATATATATTTTAACTCTTTTTTTTGAAGCCTCGTGGAACAGAGGGGTAATATTTTGTCATTGTTTCCAGTAATAGTTGTGGGTTTGATTCCCACTCGGGGAAATTAATTTCCTTGCCCTGATAATAAGCAAAAGTAAATCTGTACATCCTCCACTCAACTTGCATTGTCTTCATAATTGTGGAAAAAGTGAGGAACCGAGTACCTTAACATTCCTCTGCCTATTTTGCTACATGCAAAATATAGTATAAAGTTAAAAAAAATATATTAGAAGGATTCTAATCTGATCATGTTAGATCAATCAAATATATCATTATGTAAAAATAAATATAAAACTAAATCACTTACTATCCCATCACCGATATTTTTTATGACACACGGCAGCAAGGCAGTAGATCCTGTTTGTGAAGTAACTAAGGTATTGTTCTCAGTTGCAAACTGTTTCTCTTGTGTACCGTACACGAGGTCATCCAGAGGCGGGAAGGTGACAGTGAGTTCATTCTCGTCTGGTCGTATAGTTGACGATTGTGATGAGGGTGGCGGAGATGGACCTGTAAAGAAAAGAATTTAGATAAACTACAATAGAATTTATTTTATGTCCAAGATGAGGCATATTTCCTAAAGTACTTCTGCTGGTGTATTCGTGTATTCCGTATTGGTATAAATATTTTTCAGTATTTTTAAAATAATATGTAAAAATATTTGAAGGACATTGTTATCGCAGGTTGCAGGATGGTTATCGCTTTGGTAACTCTTGTTACCAAAAAGTTAGCTTTCCAGTAAAAAAATAAATATTTTGGATGTAGAATATAGATTCAAAACTAAGAGGTATCCCCCTAACTGTATCCCCCGATTTTGTTTTCATTATTTTCTTTTTGGATTTCGCTTGTTTGGTAGCAAATTTATAGACGAGATTTCAAATCGTATAGAAAATTTTAGCACGCTTTCAATACAGTTCTTTTAAAAAGCTGGTAAAGTACACAACATCAAGTCAACACGGTATCTGATTGAAAGAGAAAAGCTTACAAATATTTGCGATGGCATTTTTTATGGGCGAAAAAAATAAATAAAAAAGCACCAACAAAAAAGAAAGTGCGAATTGAATAACAATGTAAGGAGTTTAGTCTCTAGGTCGTGATATGAATAACTTGTACCTAGTGGCATAGTTAGAAGGGTTAAAGTAAAATCAATGTTTATAGATTTACATTCATATATTACAATCAGCTTTACGCTGTATCCCGCACACAGCAGGGTAGACAGAGGGAACCTAGTATTAAGACTCGGGATTCTAGAATTCTCGGGATCGAACCCACAACCAGTCAGGTTTACAGTCACACTTTGTGCCTCTGCACTTCGGGGGGATAAAAAAAAGCAGCGTGAATATACCCTCTCAGCTCGGCACTCCGATCCCATGCAAAATATGCTATTAATAATAATAAAATAAAAAACAAAATTTAATTTCAATCTGTGTAATAATAAACAAATTAACAAACAATTATATGAATAATTGTAAGAAAATAATTTCAGTTACAAGCAAAAGTGTTAAAAGAAAAAAGTAGAAAAAATAAAAGGTATACTTTCTAAACGACTCAGTTCTTAAACAAATAGAATGGCTCCCTGAGCGTAATATCTTTCAGCACTCAAAAGAAAAAGAAAGTGCTCTAACAATACAATCTTTTACTGTGATCTAAGTAGTTCTGCGCGGCGTTGTACGTTGCTCTTGCTGAGCATTTAGTCTTATGCAAAAAGATACGTTTCAAGTCTATGGAGAATTTTTTAAAGTTTATTATGTGTTGTTTCATGCCTAGAAATGAAAAATAATTTCAATTAACGTATAAAAAAAATTACATTGCAGCATTTGAACCCGCGCCTCTAGAAACCGTTAAAGCGCGTCAGTATTAAGTTTTCATCAAGCTACGTCAAAATTGTTATATGCTTATTACAAAATCGAATAATAATTCTAAGTTTTTATCTTTGGGTAGCAGAATATTGTAAAAATATCCCAACAGAGATGCTAACAACTAATAAAGTTGTAAGTCATCTTCCTTTTAGCAACTCTGTAGGGTGAATCCCGCTACATTTACTACGTTTTCTAAAATAGTATCTTATGAAGTAAGTATAAATTAAAATAATACATATTAATTATTAAAATAGTATAAATTATTAAATTTATCCATATAACGTCGTATATAAAATATCGTCAACTTCCTTGAATAATCAAATTTTACAAATTATGTCAAAATATAACACAAAATAATAATTCCTCAATACACAATCGAATCTACTAACCTCAAGTGAATAGTGAAAAATTTCTAGCTACGCTTCGGTTAAAATTGTAAATCACTGAATGAACTAATTTATAATTTATATCTTGCCTGAGATAGTTGCAGCTGTTCAGGTGGATATCTCTGGGGTCTCTCTTTACTCTAAGAGAATAAAATAAGGTACTATTTTAATACTACAGCTACATTTCAATCACTATATCAGTGATAATTTTTAATTTTTATATATTTCTAGCTCTAGCTGACAAAGTGGCGTTGAGTTTCGGCACGGATAATGATCGTTACATAAAATCCGACATGGAGAATATTTAGGAAGTGGTTAGGAGCAATAAGAAAGCATTACTCAAATTTCTTACAGAAACATGTAAAACAAAGTTAGTTTAATCTTTAATAAAAATAAATACATACAAATCGAACCCACAACTAACGTTCACAATCTGATACATCACAAATCCATACAAGACATCTTTATCTTCTATATTATTTTCCCAACGGTTGTCGTACTTTAAGATAATTCAGTAAGAATTGCTGCATCTTCACTAATGCTACCTGGCCGACGTCCAGGAGATAATTTAATGTGAATTAACCTAATAATGCTATCTTAAATTTTTGTTCCACTTTTATGTCCAATAAATTTTATTAATTGTTATCGTATAAAGTAATTGAGTGAATTTTCTTATGACTCTTTTGATATTAGTATTTTTAGTTTATTTGTTAGATGTTTTATAGGAAATGATATATCAAAATGATTAAAATAAGTTTGAGGCCATCGTGGCACAGCGTCTGACTATAAGCCCGACGGTTGTGGATTTGATTCCAGTAGGGGAATTCTTGTTACATTAAACGAGTCGTGTAGCTCCACCACATAACACGTAATGTCGCGAAAATAGGGGAAGAGAGTGTCTTAACACAAAGTTCCGTCTATCTATTTTGCTATGCGAAATTAAATTGTTGAAACTTCTTTTTAGATTAAAAACCAATCGACCACTCCCTTATTCACTTTCTTATATTATGAATTTTGTATATTGGTCAGTGAAACTTATCAAATTAAAGAAATAAATAAATACAAACATTATGAAGCTTATCGAGGCTGTCGTGGCGCAGCGGCACAAGGGTGCGGCTGTAAACGCGACAAATCGGTTCAGTTCCACCACTCAACATTCAATGTGGGAACATTACATTTATTACATTTACATTAACAACAGACATCTGGGAAGATTTTGACGGAAGATGGCCTGAAAGTGTTTTAATGGGAACGAAGTGTCTTTACACCACTTATCCAATACTGCAACCGCACATTATACATATTATAAATATATTATAGAATCAGAAGTCTTAAGCATCAAATTTAAAAATCCTCATATAAATTCTATTGAAAAATAATGTAAAAATGGAACAAAACAAAGCTAATTGTACCCTACTACTAACAACGCTGCTCCCAAAGTATAAATCCGCGATGTTTATTTGTCCGTCGCGTCGCCCGTTCGTTAGCGTTTCGCCCGCGGTGACACAGATACTGTATATTTTCATATTATTCCAACGGTTTCTTGCTTTTGAGGCTTTAATATGACGCTAGAATGACCTCGGCAAGTAGCTATTATGAAAAATATTTGATATAATAATATAAAAGTTATATTTATTTTTTGTATCTTCACGATTTAATGTTAAATTGTTAAAACTTAGGAACTACTTAATAAACACATATTTCTACTCCAAATGTAAATTTACCGAGTTTCGTTTCTATATAATCAGCTTCACGCTGTATCCCGCACACTGCAGGGTAGGCAGAGGGAACGT
>DWAO01006324.1:0-11006 GCA_018230605.1 Heliconius congener
AAATACAAAATATACGCGATTAATCCGGTAAAAATAGTTTCATTTATAATACTAAGTATGTGTATAAAAAAAGTTACTTGTTTCTGTTGTTTAGCATTTCTTCTTTAGTTTCAGTTAACATTTGACGTTTAAATTCTGGCCACGTTTTAAAGAAAACTGTCATAATTGTTCTTACTGGACGTCTGTCTCCTGGCACAGGGTTGAACTTCTCTTTTGATACAGCAATTACCATGACTCGTGTTTCTCCATTTCTTGCCTTCACTTTGAAAAATAATTGCTCCGCACCATTCGCATTAATGTTTCTTCCCAGAAAATTATCCGAGGTTATATTTTGCTGTATAAAACGATTCAACAATAACTGAATCTCAACTAGCGCTAGTTGAACATCTGAAGACAGAAATTAAAATTTCATTAAATATCTTAGTAATCTGACTTCGCGTGTAGTACTCAAAAACTTATTCCTGTATTAGCGAACAAAATAAAGGATGCTTACCATTATAATTTACTGGAAATAGGCGCTTTAGTCGCTGTCTAGCTTCTGTAAATACGTTACGTGCTGCTTCAGCAGCATTTTGATTCTCTGCGGCTGTAAGAGCCTCAATTTCCGTTCGAAGCGGAGAGAGACGCTCAATTAAAGTTCCATCAAAGGCAATAACATCTCTCCACTCGTTCATATGACGAATGAAACTGTGATACAAACCTTGCTTCTCATTATTCAATTGAACCACGATCTAATAAGAACGATAACACATAAGCCTATTAATTACAATGACTGATCAATTTCACTCTAAAATCTTATAAATTAAATAACTGTGAAATTTATTTCTGGAAAATACTAACTGCACCCCGCGGTGTGACCTGCGGTTCATTAACTACTACAGCGCCATATTGACATATATACATGACATCTATTTTCAATTCTTGTTGATTTTAGTGGAAATTAGCTATGTTTTCCCTTCCAAAAAGGTATTATTCCAGATCATAAGCTACGTCTGTACAAAATTTCAATAGAATACAAATAGCCTTTTTGGCGTGAAAGAGTAAAAAACACACTCACAAACTGTCCTTTTTATAATATTAGTAGGATAGTTTTTATTTTTACCGTATATAAAAATTCCTTTGGTAGAATCAGAAGTAGCCAGAGCCAGCTTATTATTTGGCTCACGCGTGATTTCACTTTATTTGGATAACGTTCTGGATCCCTGTGGAACGCCTTCAGCAGATCCTCTAATGTCTCTGAATTAGTCCAACTTATACCTTTGTATTTATCCTCAATGTTTCCTTGCGGTGAAGTATTGTCATGCTTTTCCAATTGTGCCTTTCTTTCTGCTTTATTAGATGCTGTTATGGTGGCATCCACGTATGAATCATAGTACAGAGCATCTTCTTCTTCAAGATAGACTCGAGGAACGCTGTAAAATATTTTGTCTCAGTTATTATGTCCAGGGACAAACTTTCAAGAGACTTCAAGGTCAGAGGCAATAATCAATAATTTCAAACTTAAACAAACCTTTGAGGACCAGCTGACTCTTTGTTTTTTTCTTGATTGTCAACATACCCCTGCATTGTGGGAACGGTGGTGGGTGCATTAGCGCGACTTGGTCCAGATTTAGGATCTGTCCAATATTTTGGTGATCCATGCTGAATTGTATTGATTTCAGAAGTCAAAGCATTCACTTCTCGTCCCAACTGCAGTGCTGCACCACTACTGCCTTGACTGTCGAGCACCGATTCCATCTGCTGCAGTTTAGCGTCTCTAATGCCTTCTAATTTATTTATTTTGACAGGTTTTGCAATGTCAGTTCCCATTTTCCCACCCGAATAGCCAGCCAACGCATCACCCACTGGAATAGCAGCAGCATCAAAAATGTTTCCTGCTGAAGGGTCATCAATAGCTTTTTGAATTCCCGCAAAGTATCCTTGATCTTCGCCAGTTATCAAAGTTGCCGCAGCATCGTAGGAGTAACCAGCTGCTATACCAGCGGGAATAGCACCAAGTCCTGAAATATTAACAATTTTTAATAGACCACTGTAAAACCTAAATAATCGTTTTACGCTAATTTGTTTACTATCCGTGCAGTTCAATAGTGGAATGACCTACCGACAACCGTCAAACGTGCTAATACCCTAACGATCTTCAAACAATTGCTTAAAGATTATTATCTGTCGTTGTAAACCGGGCATTTGTAAAAGCTCTGGCCTTAAATTAAAAATGGAATCGGGAATTAAAAATTGCATTTTAGAATTTAAGTTGTTTTTTAAGAAAATTACACCGATCTATCCCACATCTGATTGTATCTCAATTCTAATCAAATCCACCCAAAGATTGTCTGGAAGAGATCGCAGATAGCTATAAGACTGCCCAATGTACAATTTACTTGCAATAATTATTACTCATTGTTTTGTTCCGTATACTTAATGTGCAATAAAGTATATTCTATGTATCTATCTATAAATTAAAAATAATTCAAATATATGTAAATGACCTCCTGTTGTTACGGCAGCAACAGCACCAGAACTCATGACAACTGTAGTCCTTGTGGCAGCATTAAGCGCTCTATTTCTACCCTCGTGATCTCCAACTAAGTGATGCACAGCGCCTGAAAATACAAAAGTATTACACTAATCGTACTTATCGTCTGTTACTTTCAGCTGATTACATTGTAGCTCACCTTTTATGTGACCAACACCAGGAGTGCAATCAGCCACGTTACTTAGAGTACCCAGACAAGCTTTTTGAGTTTCTATAGCACCTTCCGCATCTCCCGCAACAAGTTGCACCACGGAAGTTACTTGTGAAATTCCTGGACATTCTCTATGAAAATTGACCATCGTTTTCTTGGCACCTTCAACATCACCGGTAACCACTTGAAGTGATGCTTTCAAGTGCGATACACCCGGTATCCAATCTACACCTGGCATTTTTTAATCTGCAAATGTCAAAATACCTAACTTCAGGTATTTGTGTTGGAAAGTATCGGCGTTAAACGTGCTCATTCACAGAAATTTTTTATCCCGATAATTTATTTTATCCTGATTTGTCAAAAGCTTGCTTTGCTGTTCGTTAGTTTCGCTAAAACTTGAGAACAGCATATTATGTATGTAGGAGCGTGCTGTTATATTATAATATTTCGAATTTCCTTAGTGACGGTACTTGTCGTGTGTCGTGATAAATCAGTCTTGCCGTGCGCTCGACTCAGAGAGGAGCTGTAGGGCCTCTGGGCTACTAATTCCTGGCGGTGTCGTGGCGAAATCAATCTAAATTGATTATAACCACTGAAAAAAACGGTCAATAATAATTGCAAACGAACTAAAAAAACACAGTGTTACCAATTATCCGCCATTTGCATTGGAAAATGTTGCCAGTAATAAATGTCAAATGAAATTCGACCGATTTAATTCTTTTAAATTTTACGTTTCATTCGTAATTTTTATTTAATTGTTTTGATTATTAATTAATAACAACTGAAATATTACAAAAACCGCAAGGAATATAAGTAAATGTATGATGGATTAAAAAAAATTGATCTACATATTCCCATGGGTTTTAGAAATGTTGGAATGGTCGGCAATGCCATAGCTGGGGAAGCTCTGTTGGAATGTCCAGTGGTGTTGGTGTGATCTCCGAACTCCACCGTCCGTCCGACCATCGTTGTGGAGGACCTGTGAAATCATTGTGGTGGACCTTGTGAGCAGGTCACTATGAAGGAACTCTGATTGACAGGTTGTTCTGGTGGAAGCCCTGATTGATGAGCTGGTGTGACGGATCTCTGTTGAGAGATAGTGTGTGGTCGATCCTTAGTGAAGGATCTGGTTGTTGTGCACCGGTACGAGCCACCATGAAAGTTGATTTGAAACAATAGGCTTGAGGGATTGGTTCCCTCATATTAAATCAGCCTCAAGAAATCAAATAACTAATTCTGATAGTTGTAGTACTTTAACTACTCGTTACACAACACGATATAAAATTATGTACAATTTATATAAAAACACTGTAAATAAATTTCTCAAAACTATGTGACAGAAATTTACATCACCATGTAGTACCTCACTTAATGTGTGGCAAAATGTAATGTTAGTAAAACGTTTATTTTATGTTGTTTTCTGGGAAACTCGAATCAAAGGGATATTGAAGATTATCTTAATCAGTTACAAGGTGTATGAATTTAAGCTGTCATGGTTACATACGTAAAAAATGTCAGTTTTAACGGGATATTCATCATATATTTTTGTGTTCCCGATATTTTGGCGCTGCTGGAAATCAAACAAACAAAAATACATGGTAAATATCCCGTTAAAAAGTTACAAGGTGGTTGGCTCTTACATGATGACCTTGATGACCAAGATTCTGACAATGAAAACTGCGATGCTGATGATATTATAAGAGTGTTGTAGGAGGAAAACGATGATGATGATGATATGGACATTGATCCTCCTCTTGTAGAACCAGAAGATCAAGAACGCTCTTACATATCAACTTCATTCAATTTGTAGTCCACATCCAGTTTTTCATTTGACAAAAAAAGCATGTTTTGGAAAAAAGGAATCTGGTGTAAGAAGAGGCGCAAAAGGTGTGCAGGCATCGGGATGTTTGGCACTCCATACTCTCTGCCTATCCCGTAAGGGATCTGGCGTGAAGATATGTTTGTGGTGTATGACCCAGATAAAATTACTTTCTTGGGGAGTTCTGCTGCTCCAGGTGATATATCAAACCTAAAAACTCCATATCAATGTTTTAACCATTTTATCACTAAAAATTTTACCAAACATTAGTAGAGCAGACTAATTTATATATAGTAAAGAGTAATCTCAGTGTATCTGTAAAATTTACAGAATATGATTTGTATAAGTTCTTTGGTATACTATTATACATGTCAGTAATCTAATTTCCTAGCACAAGATCATACTGGTCACCAAAGTTTGGATATGAGCCCATTTCCACAAGAATGCCACTGAACAAGTTCGAGAATATAAAGTTATCATTACATGTTAATAACAACTAACTTTACAAACCTATAGGTTATCCAGAACAGGGTTTATAAAATCTTGTACCAAAATGAGAGGTTTGCCACATGAATCAAAGACTTTCTGTGGATGAACAAATGTGTTCTACTCAAATAGGGCACTTTCTAAAACAGTATCTGCCCACCAATAGGAGCCCCATAAATGGGCATTCAAATTTTTTTTTGTTGTTTAATGGGATATGCCCACAAGTTTGAAGTATATTCTGGACAAGAGCATTCAGAGAAACGCCCGGATGAACTAGGTCTTGGTGCAACAGGAAATGTTCTAGTACGTTTTCTTCGGGGAGTGCCAAGAAGGCAAAACCACATCATATACTTTGATAATTTTTATACCTCTTTGCCATTATTAGTTTTTTAGCTAAAGAAGGAATTCACACAGTGAACTGTGCAAAAAAACAGGATACCAAATAATAAACTTCCAGAAAAGAAAAATTGCATGAAAAAAATCTGTGCCCAGAGGTAGTTTTGACGAAAGAGTGTCTACGCATGCTTGTATAGATTTGAGTTGTGTGGCTTTGAAAGATAATAAGATAGCAACCCTGTTATCTTCTTATGCCTGTAACTAAAGTCAATAGATTTGACAAGATAAAAAAAGGAAAAATTGATATTACTTGCCAGTTTATTGTTCAAGAATACAATAAACATATGGGAGGAGTAAATCTCATGGATAGTTTTTTGGGCAGAAATCATATAAAAATTAGATCTAAAATGTAGTATTTGCGTATTTTTTTTCATCTATTTGATCTTGCTATTATAAACTCTCGGATTGTTTATACTAAGATTTTTTAAATATTTTTCCATTAATATAGGCTAAGACATTTATAACTAACCTAATGATCCTGAGTTGGTCGAAACAATAAAATATTATTATATATTATTAATCTAGAGCATTAATTACATCACCATAAAAAATCATGCAAAGAAGGGCTAATTCAGTTCCAAAATAACTATACAGTTTTGATTATACTGTAATACTATCATTATTCATGTTCTATATACCTTATGTTTTTAATAATATAATAAGTAATATTTGTAAACACATGAAAATATGATAGTTAAATTACGTGTAAATTGATTGATTAGTAGTTGTATCATTAATCACATCTTTTTATGAAAATATTTTTTGTGTTTTTAGATTTATATACAAATGTAACCCTTTTCACTATCATATATTGTGTCTATTTTTGAATGTTTTATGATAGGTTTCAATTTATATCACTTTGTACTGACTGAATAAAAAGCTTTTGATTCGCGTAAGATGTGGTATCTTGACTCGTATCAAAATACATTTTAGAAATATAAATATAGGTTCAGTGGTCTTTGATACGAATGCAAAAGTATTTTTTTACACAACAAATTCATTAAAAAATAGCTTACTTATATCACTGCTCACAAAACCATCTCCGTCAATTTTAGTCTTCTAACAACGGGGATAAGACTGAAATTTAGCTAATTTTTTTTAATAAGTATAAACTCAGAATATAAAAAGCGATATATCTCGACATGTGTCACTTTTCACTGAAGGTTCAGATTTTGCTTTTCTTATTTAGTTATAAGTACGTTTGTTAATATTATAAAATCTTGTAAATTGTAAATAAATAATTTCCAATAAAGTACAGATTTATATAACTTCTACTTTTATGCAGCTTGTCGTTGGCAGAATCATCGGCAATCGATGGAGCTATAACTTAAATGTCATGTCAAACTTGTCATGTCACATGAATATAAAAGAAACGTGTGTGTGTGAAATGAATGGTAGTGTGGGTAATGTTTTATTTATTGATTTAATGTACTTTATAAGCATTATTATTGAAAAATATTAGTGTTCGCCATTTCTCCCGCACATAAACTATAAGAGTGCCAAATTTTATGCTCCTGCGTCCCCGCAATTTTCGTAAAAAGGGGTCCAAAGTTTTGGCATCACGTATTAATATATAGATACAATAATATAATTTTATGTACAATTACTAAATTGCTAATTATTGTTGCAATGATATTAAATTTTAGATCCCATAAGACGTGTAATATCAGCCGCAGAACGAATGGGGTTATTTTTCTGTCTTGCGTGAATTCTTCCTCTTTTCGTCCATATAATCTGCTATCCATTAGTTCGACCTGCATCACGCGCTTGACGAAATAAATGACGGTTTTGTTGTGTAAGACGCTCATTAAGATAAAAGGGCATCGGGCAGGCCGAGGTTAGACCACCAGTGGACTCAGACCCCGTCCGCTGCATAGTCGACTTTACTGCATACTTAACTCCATATCCTCCGTATGCCCCTCAGGGCTTGGGCCACACCACCACTTTTTGATAGGGATAGATGCCAAAGTATTTTTAATTAAAAGATAAACAAAATAGAATCAAACTACACTTAAATGCAAACTTAATAAACCCGTGCATCGACGGAATAAAAAATATAACGGAATTGATTACTTATTATAAAGTTATACAACCCCAAATACTAACCTTTAAAAGTTTGAAACGTTTATGAATATGATATTATGTATAAGCAGTTTTCTCTCCTTGAACAGCACATAAATAATCTAACATTAGAAGTTAATCACGTCAGCATAAACACAAACAATGCAGTATATTTTACTCTCTCGTCCTTGGCGGCGGAAATAACTATCTCTAAAGTAAGACGTATTCAAGAGACATTAATCGACACATTATCAAATGTTCATGAAGGTCATATAAACATACATATTATATCACCAGAGCAGTTACTGCAACAAGTACACATGATATCTAGCAGCTTGCATGGTGGTCTCGTGCTTCCGATCAACGGGACTAACATAATACATTTATATAAATTGTTGCGAGTATCAGCTTCAGTTACAAATAAATATCTTATTATAGAAATTAAATTACCCTTATTAGATGATGTTCTTTAGCTTATACTCTTTAAAACTCGAATATCACATATGGATTGTTTAAACTAATATTAAACAATCCATATGTGATATTCGACTAGTAGACAGCGGCACGAGTTTATCGATGTGCGCGACAATGGTATCAAGTTGCCAAGAAAGTTGGATCAAGTTACATGCCGATAACACCTGGATGTTCGCGTGCTGTGATGAATGCGTAGTACGCATAATTTGTCCAGGAATCAGGAGTGACGTCACAAAAACTGAGAGGAAACGGAGTTTTGCATCTGGGTTCCGCTTGTACCATGAAAGGCGACGATTTCACTATGTTTTCACACAATTATTTTATTAACAGAATGACAGTTAATCAAGAAATACAAACCCCAGAGGTGTCTATTCTAAATCAGTAATGAATACATCTGTACTATTTATATAGGAAGATAATTGGCGCTTATTGGAAAATAAAATATCAGAGATTAAGGAACAGTCTACCGATAAACTGAGTATTCACCACGTTCTGAGTATTCACCACTACTTGGTTTTATCATTTCTCACCGTCCTAACTTATCAATTATCATTCTCTATAAAGTGTAGAACCCCTACACACATATAATATCGATAGAACTTCACTTGTAAGTTCGTTTGATCGTCTATACATCTATACATATAATTAGATCGGAGTGTCTGTTTGTAATGCTGAAATAACCACTTTATCGACATGCATATTTAAGAACATTTTTTTACAATTTTAGTCGGTCTGTTTGTTCCGGCTAATCTCTGAAGGGGCTAAACTGGCCTTGAAGCGCAAGCGAAGCGGGCAGTATTAATAATATTATAAACTAGTTGTCTGCCCGCAGTTTCGAACCCGCAATAACGCGATTTACTTTTTAATTATCTTTCCTAAAATAAAAGTAGTCCAAGTAACTCCTTACTACACCAGCTACCTGCCAAAAAAAAACCCGTCAAACGGTCAACATTATAAACAGACACTCGAATTTTATTTATATGTATGTATAGATAAATATACACAAAGAACGACATCTACCGGTCGTGTACAGATTATTTAATGCGTTCACGGTACAAAGACAAAGTTATCACAAGAAAACAACGTGAAGCTACTTACGTGTGCGTGGAAATGAAGAATCAATTATCAACTACTGAATATACTTATAAGAAGAACTACTGAACAACACAAACAGGGACTCGAGTGAATATTTGTCTAACTCTCACTCACTCCTCAGGAGACGTGGGTTCCGAGTGGCCTGCGCCGGCGTCGCGCCTCCTGCCGGTTCGCCATATTGTTATTGTTATGACGCACAATTCCGATAAGTGTTCGCATCGATTTATTTTTAGCTGTGATGTTTGCAGTTAAACCTGCCTTGCGGAGCGCTGGCGGAAAATATAAATACTCATACAACAACAACTAACTTACTCGATTTCTTATGTCTTTTATAGAAAACGAGCTTTACGGCCGCGGCTCCGCCCGTGTGTAATTCGGTAATATCGCGCGACAATTATTCGCGATAAAAAGTAGCCTATGTCCTTTTCGAAGATTACTTCTATCTTCATATGGATTTTCATCAAAATTGGCTCAGTAGTTTAGTCGTGAAAACCTATTTAAAACGTTGCGGAGGACGTGAAAAACAAGGACCCGCTTCTGGTTGTCAGGAGCGTGCTGAAGGCACATAGTGATGATGACATCGTACGAGCTCTTAAGAACCAGAACCGGGGGGTTCTCCACGGCCTCGACAGCGAGGAGTCACGGATCGTCGTCAAATACCGCCGTCGGGCAAGGAGCTCACACACCACACGACCTTATCCTCTCCACCTCACCAACAGTATGGCAGAGGGCAGTCGAGGCAGTTCAATTAAAAATCCACCTGCAGAGCGTGTACGTCCAAGACCAGACACCCTTGGTGCAGTGCACCAGATGTCTGCCAGCAATCGTGTCGGCGATGCTTGGTGGGGATTCGGCGTGGAGGGCCGTGGCCTCCTTCTGTGAGACAGTGATGTCCCGGAAGGAGGCCGCTGAGCGGGAGCGTGTGAGGACCTCGCATCCCGCCCGACGAGGACGCCGTCGGGGCGCTGGTGCGTCTCGTCGCGGCCCTTCTGGTGTTCCCCCACCATAAGCGGGGACCTCTGGGGTCGCAGGTTCGTCGGACGGGGGCCCGGTGAGCCTTTTTCACCATCTTAGCGACCCCGGGGAGGACGACGGACGGTTGTGGTGCCGTGCCGTCGTGCTAGCACCCGCGAGGGTGCGCGCGTTAAGCTCCCCCGGTACGGGGCTAGCAATAGTCGGCGGGTGGGGGTCCCTGCGATGCGTTCCGTACGGATTTCCGCGGGACCCCCTACTTCCCGCAGAGGGTGGACCACTGTGGCGGTTTTAGTGGGTATTACCCGGCTCTTTACACCGGGTGGAGTCCCACATACCCCTGTTGTGCCCCCGGCACGACAGGGGATGCGTAAAAGAATTTCCACACAAAAAAAAAAAGTGCACCAGATGTCTGGCCTTTGGACACTTCTGCTTAGAGCCGGCAGATCTGTGCAGCCACTGCGGAGGCCCACACGTCCGGGCTGGCCCAGATGTGCAAATGAATGAGCCACAATGCAGAAACTGCGCGAGCAGTAAGCAACCCGACCGAGCCCGCAAGGCATTTAGCACCAAATGCCCAAGCCGAAAAAAGTGGGACGCGCTGGCCCGGGCCTCAATTGCCTCCTGCTAAGGGCAAAACAATAAAACCGCAGAAACACAAGACACAATACAACACATATTCAGCCACCTGCCATCATATAGGAGGACAGGTGGCGCTAGTTGTCACATAAACATAGAGCTCCGTAATTTAAATTCCTAAAAAATACTAGTCGTCGATATTTCAGTCTGCAAATCGTATTAATCGGTTGATATCAGTGCAGTTCTCATCATATGTTGTTAGTGGCAGTGTGGAAACAATATAACTCAACGAAAATAATTAAAAAGTGCTATAAACAACCTTATTTTGCTATAAACAGTGAAAATACTCTAAATCAAAGTGATTTTTATCGTCAACACAGTGATGTTTAAGCCGTGTGATCCCGGCCTAGAATAGGATCATCCTGGTACTGGTGGTGTCG
>DWAO01006325.1:0-11006 GCA_018230605.1 Heliconius congener
TCGAACCCACAACCAGTCGGTTTTACAGTCACACTTTGTGGCACTGCGCCACGACCGGCTTCAACAATATAATTATTTATATGTAATTGTTCAGTGTCATCAAAATTGAAGTCGTAATCCAAATTGAAGCTCAATCGAACACTTGGAAGTGGGTTGAATTAAGCTTGCAAGATTTTACATATATACCAACACACTAACACGGCAAATCAAATAAAAGCTTGTAAATATGAGGCTCAGCGTCTCATAGTAAACATAATAGTTGTGGGTTTTATTTAACCGCAGCGAAAAGAATTATTTTAATTTCTATGCCCTAGCGCTGCAGTAAACGGAGGGTCTTGATAATATCTATCTGTGGGTGGTACAGCGTTAGATTGAAGAAAAATTTACAAAAATTCTCCTAAATAGGACCTGTATCTATTATATACAACTATTGCTTTCAATCTATTACATAACATTTCTATAATAATGGTTATTTATAAATGATTTTAAAATAAAACTCACTTTAGATACGGTTACAGTAGAAAAAACAGTTACATATCTCACAAATTACAAAAACCATCTTAACTACAAAACCAGCTCGAACTAATTAAAAATACCATTAATTATATGAAAATGTATGTAAATAAAATAAACCTTACGGCAAAATGTAAATGCTTGAGGATAGGATTTAAAACAACTCGCCGGGTGTGAAATTAAGGCGTTCATTCTGAAGGAAACGTGAAAAGCCCGGTATCAAAGTGAATAGAGCATTCGCAGCGCAAAAGCAAAGTTCAGACGGGCACATAAAATTATACGTATACAATTGTCAAGCCAAGTAAATACTGGGTGATATTTTATCGTGAATTCTTATTTAAATATTCTTAGAAATGTTTAATATTTGAACAAAAACATATAAAGTATACAAATATGGTCCATCGTAGCACTGCAAAAACATATAAAGTTAGCAAATATAGCCCATCTGACTGTGAACGCCATGACTGTGGGTTGGATTCCCATTCGGTAGAATGAATTGTATATCCTCGCTCTGGTCACAAGGGAAAGGTGGCGATGAGCTCCGGCACTGTTTTCAATATTAATATTACAAGATTAGTAAGAAAATATAAGCAAAATAATCAAAACATGCCGAAAAAGAATCATAAATAAGTACAGTTAAGTAAGGGAAATAAAATTCTCGTAGGAGTAATCGAAATGAATAAACCAAATAAGTAAAAGTAACTAAAGAATAACATTAAAATAAAGATCCCCTCCCTCCTAAGTAAATGAACAAACATAACTAATGAACATTTTTAATATTAGGATAAACACCTAACTAATTAAAATGAACAAACAACATTTAATATGTAAACGTAAGGTATAGTTATATTATCAATATTATTAACTTAAATTAAATATTTCAATACATTAAAATAAAGGCCACATATAAACAATTGAGGCCAGTCATGGCGCAGTGGCACAAAGTGTAAAACGGGTGTGGGTTCAATCCCTACTCGAGGAGATGAAATATTTACTAAAATTTATATTTCCATTTTTTTCGCTCTGGTGTCGATGGAAAGCGCGGCGTTGAATTCTGCCACTTAACATGCAAAGCCTTCACAATTCGGCAGAACGCCGCGCTTTGCCTTGCTTTGCTTTGGAGTGGGAATCGAACATACAACTAGTAGCTCTTACAATCGTACGTTTGTGCCTCTGCACCACGACTGGCCTGTTGGAATGAAAGTACAGACCGACGCAATAAAAATGTATTAAAAAATATTTTGAAATCACAGACTGACCACTTTTATTTTATTTTTTTTATATACATTGTATACGCAATATATACGCAATATCAAAGACGTATTACATTAGTAACTTGAAGAACAAAAAAATAAAATACATCAATATAATGTTAATTCGGTAAAAATGTGTATCTGAAAAGCCTTGAGCGCTTGAAGACGAAATTTCAATAAAAACATGACCAATTTATTTCGTCGTGACCTCAGTTTACATAAGATACTCAACTAATTAAATAATATAAATATAAATGTATTTATTTGTGTGCTGTGTAATTTAATATTTTATTATACTTTTCATACATCTCTAGGTTTCATTCAACCTGGCACAGAGTTGTAGCGTTCGTTTACGTCGTGATTTATAAGCCGATAGTTTTAAAATATTACATTATACAAAAGGCCTACTATTGAGCTGTATCGAAAAAGAAATATGAGCGCAGACTCAACAGGCGGGCTGTACTTTCCAATTTTCTTCAAGAATCCGAATATTTCCCATCACACAAATTCTCAAATATCTGTCGAACCACTGAAAATCCGCTAAAATACATAGGAATGAAATAGATACAGGTACTGGGGTCCTCTACCAATAGACAAGCATGGATCCGTCAATTGCGTTACATAACACTCTATACATATATACATGATATATACTTACATCAATATTATTATATTTACACTCTCCATGTACAGGTCTATATACATTTCATACAAGCACCTATGTCAATATTTACACTATTGGCACTCAATATTTACATGTTAATAAATAATAATAGGTTGTTATAACCTTGAAACCTGATCTTATTTGAACGTGACTTTTCTTACAAGTGCCAATACAACTATGATATTATATATAATATAATATATATAATATATATATTATATATATTATAATATATATATCATTATTATTATTCCTTCATGGAATGTCAGTTTCTGTCTTCCGGCTTCATCATCAGACTTTGAAACTTCGTGTTCAAAGTAGACCCTTCTAACAAATCCAAACATGGCTATGATACTCTATTCTATCATAGTATGCCGGTGCCTATCTTTCGGCTTTATCATCAGACCTAGAAACCTTATTGTAGTCTTCGTTCATAACAAGACTTTTCTAACAAGTCCAAAGACGGCTATGATACGATGTACCATCATGAAGCTCCACTTCATATCGTCCGGCTCAATTAACAGATCAGTTCGACAAGACCATATTATTATATTGTCATTAGAACTACATACAGCTGCCGATTTTCATGATACTATAATACTTGGAGGATGGTTAAATTAGTTAAACTTAGATACAAATCGAACGAGCCCAAACTCGACACGTTTACTGGTAGGCAGTCCAAGGTCCCATCAGCCATCTTCCAGTCTATCGTCAGGTCCCCGCCATCAGAAGAAATGACCAAAATATGCTAAGACAACTCGAATGAGCCCCAACTCGATATGCTTACTGATCCAAGGATCTATGGTACCATAATATTGTATTGTTCACTAAATATAATTGCTAAGTTTTATGATGATACAACAATTAGAAATGCGTGTTATTCATATTCTTAGATTCCCCTACATAATCTCTTACATACAGGTGGATCTTTTTGTTTTATGGAAAAAGTGGACGAGTGTACGGGTCACCTGATGGTAAGTGATCTCCACCGCCCACGATCTTGTGTTACACCAAAGAAGCTCCAGGTTTACACTTAATAAAAGCGTGTTAAATAAAGACAAAAATAATACGGATCATTCCCTAGAAACGTTTGATTTACTTATAAAATAAACATAAAATTCTTATAAAATAAACAAAACAAAAAAAAATACAATAAGAATAATTATAATTAATAAAATAATCAATAAAAAAATCTTAATAATTATTTATCACAGACAAGATTTCTTTGCTCCGGTCGGGCAAAACGCGGCGTTGAATAGTCACTGAATCTGTAATATCTCGAACAGTTTTGACGAAGTGTCTTCCCATAATGTATAGTAAGGTTAAAAACCTCATCTTTCATACATTCGTCCATTTCACATAATATTGTAGGCACCACATCGTTATTACAAGTGCTGCAGGCGAGAGAAGACGTGTCGCTCTGTCCATATAGCGCTTACGAATCTCTGAAATATATACTTACAGTATTGAAATAGCAATTTATTAAATGGTTAATATCTCTCACGTAATACACGTATACATATCCGTAACTATCCGTGTGTTTTTTATTTAAATTAGTGAGTTTTTTTCTTATTTCCAAAATTTTTGGATTAGTAAACATCTTGAGTTTACTATTTTAGAATTAAATATTTTAATTTCTTCATTCTGGTATCAAGATTTTGCGGCTTTGAGTTTCGACACCCAACAAGTAATGTCTGATAAAATTGTACATTAAAATTAAATTCCCCCTTAAAAAATTAAAAAAAAACAAACATCCAACTGAAAATAAATGTTATGCTTAGAATAATAGTTATCGTATTCATTATCATCATATCACCTTTTGACGCCTACTGTTAGACATAGGCCTCTCTCCAGGATCTCCACGCTGATCGGCCCTGCGCTGCCTGCATCCATAGGCTTCCCGCGACCTTGACCAGATCGTAGGTCCAATATTAGTAAGATAACAAAATTAATTTGTTATTATCGCTTAGTTCGCTAATAACTAAATTGTTGATTGCTTTTGGTTATCCAGAATCCACTTAGCTGAACAAAGTCTAAAACTATATTGGAAGCAAATAAATTAAGTTAGTTACTTACTTTAGTATAAACACTTGTTATTGTTACACTTTAACTATGTTTTAATTACTAAAATTTTATTAAATATTTTTTTATCTTTACGCTGTATCCCACACATAGCTGAATAGGCAGAGGGAACCTGTGAACCTAATGTTAAGACACTACGTTCTCCATTTTCCACCTAATTCTCGAGGCGTTGCGTGTTAACTGGCGGAACTCACCCTTGTTAGTAGAGCAAGGAAAATGAAAATAATAAATAATTCACTCCTCCAAGTGGGAATTGAACCCACAACCGTACACTTTTGCCCCTGCGCCACGACAACCTCGCTTCCTTAATTGCCTAAATAATAATTATGTAGGTGTGGTCAAAATATGACTGTGAACATACTGTGACTATTCGCATTATATCGTGTATCTTTCGTGAAGCAGTTAGTGTCTAGCTGTACTCAGTTGTAGCTTAGCAGATTTTGGGTAAAAAAAATCTAAATATTAACTGACGCGAAAACAAACGCCTTGTTTACTTTAGCTACTTTCATATTATTTTGTTCTAGAGCATTTTAGTTTTGAGTAATGCAGCCGGTATGAGATCAAGATATAAGTTTCGACCGGTTCGTTGAGCCAGTCCTTCTCAGGTAAATAAAATTAAAGAGTCGTAGAGAGTAGAGTTTTAAGCATATATATCGTTATTTATACGATACCAAAATACTATTAAACAATTTAAATTTTTTTGTCTGTCTGTTCCTTTGTTTATCCATGTGTTACTTTCTTTATCTGTAAAAAATCTGAGATTGTATGATTATAAAATAAACCGACATTTTAAGGTTTAGAATTCCCCAATGCATCAATCAAAACCTATAGTTTACTTCCCGTAGGTACAGAGTAGATACAGATACACATAGATACAGAATTTCATAACTATAGTACAATTATGAAATTTAGGACGAAGTAAGATCTTACAATGCAAATAAAGGAAAAAATCAAAAAGTAAAAAATTAATAATATTTCATAGAAAAAAAACTTTACAAACTTATATTTGTAATTCATTTCATACTAAATAAGTGTATCTGCTTAAGTTTTTTAACTTTATTCGCCACATCATCAAAACCTATAAGTTATTTCCCAATCACAAACCTAAAAATGATACAGAAAACTCTGTGGGCGAGTCTGGCTCTCGCTTGGTCGATTTTTTTCTTAAATACACTTAAACAAACTTTCAAGCCGCAGCTAATACACTTAAATAAGCATTTCAAGCGGGCGCACAGGGGCCGCTAGTTTTAAATTAAATTAATAATACCTCCTCTGGCGGAAAGGAAGGAAAGAAAAGGAACGGAAGTGTATTAATGAGAACATCGTGTCTTAACACCCGATTCCCAGGTTCCCTCTGCCTACCCTGCTATGGGATACAGCTAAAAAAAAACAATAAAATTTATGCAAAAAGTATTTATGTTATTTAACCTAACAATAAAAGAAACCTCATTGAATGTTTGCTTTGGCAATACAATTTGACAAAACAGTTTAAGTTACTCTGTCGAATGACAAAAGAAAATAATTTAAAACAAGATCGAGGTTAAGGTTAATGCATTCTCATTTTATAGTCACTTTGGTTAAATGACAACAAAACGTTGATAAAAAATGTTTATAGCACTTTTAAATCTTAGGCGTATAAGGTATATTATATTAAAGATTAATATAGATTGAAGTCATCAATCATAGTTGAAAATAGTCTGATGGCAGTGGTTGTGAATTCGATTTCTAGAGGATATTATGTTCAATATATTTTCGTTTCTTTTGCTTAGTTATGCATGTGTATTTTGTGTAGTGGGGAACGGAAGTACCTTAACTGTAAGTTACCAGGTTCCCCTGCCTACCCTACGATGTGTAGAATACAGAGTGAAGCTTAAAAAAAGTTAAGCATTACGAGGGGTTAAAATACGCGTAGTGGAAAACATATAATTTCAGGTACATGGTACTCTCTCCTATTTAACATAACTTCCTATATAAATATATATATATTAAACAAAACGATTAGAACATAACTAATAACTAATAATTACAATATCAATAGTGTTGTTTACTTTTTAAGCTACTTCAATATTCTTATGAGAAATAAATATCTTAAACCACAATGAAGGTTTCTAAATCGAGTCATCATCACCACACATGTCATCACCTGTGATGAAAAGTAGGTTCTCTACGCCATCGGAAACTCATCGCAATGGCTGGATTCAAAAAAAGTTACTTGTAAGGTTTGGTGGACAAGTGCCGATGTCGTTCGATTATGGCAGGTAATTGCAAAATATGATGGAAAAGCTAGCTACTAAACAACCGAGGCTGGTCATTCAATCTACGCCATTGCTGCGTCACGACAACGCTAGACCATACACTGCACTACAATTTTTGGATAATTTCTTGCTTTGCAATGAAAGAAAATACTCCGGTGGAGCAGTATCAGGAGCCGTCCGAATGGTTTTTTTTAGTAAAGGGATCAACGAACTACCTGTAAGATGGCAAAAGTGTATAGATAACAATTCATACTTTGATTAAATAAATATATTATATTAAAACATATACGACTTTTTGTTCCTCCCATACCAAACGACAATTTCATATATGAGGAAGTAATACTAGTCTAACCATAAATACTGTTAGATACAAATGAAAATTACAAAAAACACTTAAATTTGGAACCTGTAATTTTTATACGATTGTTCATTGTGTTTTCTTATTTTCACGCCAATGTTAAATAAAATTTGATAAAATATTTTGTGTTCGCAATTTTGTTTTCATAAATTTTAAAACGTAAGTTCTGTCATGTAACAAAGGTATTTTTATACATCCTTACAAAATCTATAGAACAAATTCCAGCTTTTCCTGCCAGTCAGCAAGGATTTCCTAGGATCCTTAGTCTGCCTGTCAATAAGTTGAGTTTTTTTTAAATAACTATAATATTTTTTTACAAAAGTAGACTTAAATTTAGACTTATTTAGGTACAAACATCTATTAGTGTTTACAATGTATATATGTATATATAAGAAACACTGATCATAGCTATAAATGTAGTGTCACGTACAAACAGCCAACTTCTCAAAAGTAAGCACGAGAAAAATAAAAATTCACATCGTGTTCCTGAAATATATTGTGTGAAAGCTTGATCCTTGAATATATTTGGGCAACTGAAGTAAATAAGTAAATACAATACTAGTAGTGTTACTTACGATGATTTTTTAAAGTAATTTTCTTTTTTACATCAGCGTAAACCTAACAAAGGGTGGGGAACGGAGTGTCTTAACACTAGGTTCCCTCTGCCTACCCTACTATGTGCGAGATACAGCGTGAAACTGATAAAAAAGTAAGAGCAAAGGTAAAAGCAATAAGACTTAATTATTTATTGCTATACTTTTTGCAATTACAGTTAATTTGCAAATCTCAACGCTACATTTTATCTTGTCGAGTATATAAACGCGTTATTTTAAAAAATTAAAAAGTAAATCAGCTTCACGCTGTATCCCGCACACAGCAGGGTAGACAGAGGGAACCTAGTGTTGAGACACTCCGTTCCCCACGCATAATTTAAGCATAAATATAATAATTTGCTTATACATAATCTATAATGAATACTAAAACACTAAGAAAAACGTAAAGTTGATTGAAAAGAAAAACCAAACAAAAATCATCCAATTTGTATGAATATGACATACAACCTAGCAGCAATAACGACGTGTCACTAACGCTAACACCAGACCACATTAATTTTTCACAAACATGACGGAAGATGACATTCAATTATACCTTTAGACAAATGGACGCTATTATTTTTCCGTATTAAATAATATGTATTGAAATATGGTTATTGATGATTTATTTGTATAACTCTATTGAATCTATTGTGGGAGAATGTCTTGGGTTCGATTCCAACTCGAGGAAAAGATTGTATTTAATATTAATTTTATTTTTCTACCCTAATAAAATTAGGCGAATTTCACTACATAATACACGATATCTCACGCTGTTAACTTCTGACACTTAATACGTAATGTCTTGAATCTATGCGGAAAGGGAAGAGCGGAGTATCTTGATACTTGATTTTATCTTCACACCTTATTTTTCATAAAACCATCAATATGTACAAATTTTGGCGTGATTTAAAATATCACTTATACATAACTAATGAGCTAATATATTATGCGAATCGAATGAGAAAAATGTAAATGGCATATATTTTTACGTCCACGAGTGCTCCAATTTTTTGCTCCATGGAAACTGATTGATGGATTATAAATCTCTTGTTGACAGATTTTCGTTGGCTCTTACTGAATAAAAATATTTTTAAAACGTTCACGTAGTTCACATATTTTGTTTTTTGTGTTATTGATATTACACAGTATCACAGTTACAGTATCTTCTTATTAATTTACCATGCAGGGGCTTAATTTTTTTAAATTTCACGATTTATGTTTAAGTATTACATTTCATTTATATTTCTGCATTATCTCCTTTATCTCGTCCACTATTATCCACCTCGTAATACATACCTGCAGAGGATATTCATACTTTTTATATTACCCTCATCCACTATCATCGATACTGTGTTCTATTAGTATTAGTAGCTTCTATTAGTATTTGAAGGAAAGACTTATTTTTATTACCTTAATCAGGTAACAAAATAAATAGCGATCTTGAGTTCCATCAATCAACACGCCATGTGTCTGTAATTGGTTGGAAAGCCGAAGTTTCTTGACATCAATTTGCCTCTGTCATGCTTTATGAGGCGTAAAAATTAAACAAAATAATATGCAAGCACCGCATATTTATTATGAACTCGACATTTTTGTTCTTATTTCAAACTTAATAATTATTCTAGAAAAATCTAAGATATTGGTAGTAGTAGTAATCAGTGTGTTGAAACATTTAAATGTAAATGTAACTTTTTCAATTCCTGTTTCGTTTCTTTTTAAAATAGAAAACTATGTCCTATATTATGTATGTATATTTGAAATCTTCAAGCTCTATATTGAAACCTAATTCAATAATTATTTTAGTATGGGTCGAAATCATTTTGGTTAAACTAAAGTTCCTGCTAAATTTTGCGTGAAATCCCTAATTTATTCTGTAATATTAGCCGAATGCAATATTACGGTCACGCAATACAATTTTATTTCAGTAGTAACATGCCAATAGAACTTAAATATTTGTATACGAGTTTACACAGTCGGACACTGTACTGTCATGGTCAGGTCCGGGCTGTAAACGCAACGGTTGTGAGTTTGATTCACCCATAAATTATTTATTTGCTCAGGTAACAAGACAAAGAGCGGCGTTGAGTTCCACCGCTTAACCAATGTTCCAAAATATGAAGGGAAAGTAGGGAACAGAGTGTCTTGACACTAGATTTTACTCCATAACCTACTGCATACGCTACGAGATTGATTTGTCAGACAAAGTGCAGCGCTACATTCCTTTTTAATTTTATTATCATTCATCATAAGGTCTAAATAGAAAGTAAAGAAATCTACTTTAACGTTTATGATACCTATTTATTCTATAATAATGATTTTATGTCTTGAAACAATCTATACATGTAATCTAGAAATATATGATGATATGGTATCTACAGTAGATACCGGTAAAGTTAATATAAAAGGGCCTGGTTTCTACATAATTGGTGATGATTTTGGGATTATGGGGAAGTCGAGTTTTTTTTATTTGCTTAAAAGTCTTCTATGAAAAATGTTTTAAAATACTTTTTTAAGAAAAAAATATATAAATGAGCATATTATTCCACTCTCAGAAAAATGTTTAACTCAGTACTAAGTTGTAATAGCAAAGTCATCCTAGATACAAAACTTTACCAACTTTAAGCTTTTAGAAAGAAGATTAAATCTTGATTACTATCGGACGTGTTACGTCTATAGATCAAAGAAAGTTTTGTTACAAACTGCCAACTATCGTATGCTTAATTTAAATCCTTAAGTATATTAAGTTTCAAACATTAATTTATTTTTAACTAGTATAGTAATAGTCAGTGCCGAAATAAACTCGTGTTTTCTGTTGAGGCATCACTCGAGAATGTTTCCTCATGGGGTGAAAGGGACCTAGATCAATTTAACCTCCTGAAGACACAAGTTTGCGCGTTAACCACTAAAAAATCTAATTTATAGTATCGCCAGTCTTTCAAAAACACTCCCTTTACAGCCGCGCCCAGTATATTGGGCCTTAATGTTTCGAGTGACTGCCAGTATCGCTATCATCTGGAAAACAAGCCCAAGTTAGCCTCAAAGAAACTGGGACTTTACGCCAAGACATCGATTGGCCCTATATGGGACCCAGGCTTGGCATCATATGGAGTACTGTTCTCACCTCTAGGCTGGTGCACCCCAGTATCAGTTTTAACCATTTGATCGCATACAACGTAGACCCATTCGAATAATTGGGGACTCAATGAACTGTAAAAGGCTTGACACTTTGACTTTGCGTAGAGACGTCTCCTCGCTGTGCGTTCTCTACCGCATTTATCATGGGGA
>DWAO01006326.1:0-11006 GCA_018230605.1 Heliconius congener
CTCCTCGAGCGGGGATCGAACCCACAACCAGTCGGTTTTACAGTCACACTTTGTGGCCCTTGCGCCATGACCGGCCTCTAGACATAACTAAATTAAAATAATTTCTTTGTCTGTCTGACTGTCAAAGTATTTGTTTAAGTATTTCTTCATTAAAAATAGAAAAATGTTTTAATGAAAATGTAATGTTGATGGACGCAGCGGTATTCAAATCCACGCCTCTAGTACGGTTTCTAAGAAAGGTAAAAAAAAATCTTAATAACTCCGACGAAAATAAGAATTTCACATTAACAGAGACAGCAGTAAGATTAATAAATTTGACTTATATTTATTGAATAGATATTTTGAATCAGAAACAAACAGATGAATCTACTCATTTCATCATATAGGTTGCGAATTTATAAATATATTCCAGGAGGTAAATTAGAAGAAAAGAATTATATATCATGAAAAAACTTTAACACTTTGATATTCTATACATATAAATAAAAGTTACTTTCATTTATTTTATATGCAATACGTAAAGGACATAATGCATATGTGAATATACTTTTTAAATTAAATAATCAAAAGGCGTCAAATCAAAAGGATCACATAAGTGATATAAGAGTTAAATTTAAGGATATTAAGGCAAGGGCGTGGGAGCGTGTCACAAGTGACGAGGGCGCGGGGGATGCAACCTATGGATGACTTGTAATAAGTAAATGAATATAGAATACTCACCAACGGCGTGGTGTGCGCGGGCCGCAGCGCGACGGCGGCGGCGAGCCCCGCGTTGCGCTGCTCTTCTGAATTATCCGCGTAACTGCTGCCGCTGGGTTTTGATTCAAAATTATTAAAAACAGGCCATCGTGGCGCTGGGGCACTAGTGTGTGACTGTCAACGCAGAGGTTGTGGGTTCGATACCCACTCGGGAGAAATAATTAATTATTTAATATTTTGCGTTGGTAACAAGACAAAATGTGGCAATGAATCCGCAATGTCTCGAATATTCGGCAGAAATTGGAGAATAGAATTGTCCTAATGGTATTTTTTAGACACTCCCGTCTTAATAAAAAATATATATATATAGTTATGTATAAACAAGAAAGAATAAAATTACTAAGAGACATAAATTTGCAACGTAAAAAAAAAACATCCTCACAAAGAGCTTGGAAGGTGTGAGGGTAAAATGAAAAAGAAAAATAACAAAATATACAATTTAATAAAATAACTAATAACAAATTTGACTCGGGCATAATTAAATATTTCTCACCCAGTTTTAGTCGTTTCGTACGTAACGTTGCGCGACTGCGCGAACATGTCGAACTCGTCCTTAGAGCCGCTTGGCGACTTGTCCACTTGTTCGTCTCTCACCGCTGGAAATATTACATATAGTTATTCTCTATAATAGATATTTTTTTTAACTTCACGCTGTACCCTGAACATAGTAGCATATTATTTTTTTTGGAACCTCTTAGTCTGTTGTATGGCAGCCATCTTAATTAATTATTATATTTTATTCTTTTATTACAGTACTTGTTGTTATAGCGGCAACTGAAATATATCATCTATGAAAATGTCAACTGCCTATCACAGTTCATGATAGGCGGACAGGCAGACAGACAGCACAATCTTAGTTAGTAGTAATAGATTCCCGGGGCTTTACACTAATTAATTTTGATTTTCTCTAAAAGATGTAGTGTTATTGGTGTTTACATGTGCAATATATAGACTATTTTAATATTTAGTGTTTTTCCATAACAAACGCCATTGGGTACTTACAAAGCTTAGTCACATCAGGAACGTCATCACTTAGATCGATCAGCGCGTCATCGTCTTTCTTTTTAGCTAAAACAATTTTTATACCAATAAGTTAATTTTTTTATGTAATAGCGACCAATCTGACCTAAATAGGTTTTATAGTTTGTAGACATCTCTTTGTAGTTTGCTAAAAGACATCTAGATTTCTAGAATTATCATCAATCAGTAGAAATCACTTCGGCACTAGTACAGTATGGTCGACGAGTCGTGGTCGTCCTGAATTAGTTTTTCCGGACTTTCCTACTTCCCTGCTATATGCGGGATGCAGCGTTGATAAAAACTTACGTGAAGTAGTACCGGGCACGCCCATAGCCGCTCCCAAAATGGCGGATGGTGTGGCGCCACCGGTCGCAGCAATTCTGTAATAATTAATTTTGTTGATTAAATATAATTTTGTTAAATTAATTTTTGTATTTTACTTAAATATAATTATTAATTATATTTCACTTAAAATATAATCTATATTATATTAAATACAATAGATAGACAAATTTTAAGTTTGACATACCAAATCATTATACGTGCGTTTGATATGATATAGAAATTTTTAGAAATACACTTATATTAATATATATATATATAAAATTATAGTCACAGACAAAAAAAAACACACGCAACACCCACCTATTATTAATAAACCGCGAATGTCTCAGCAGCAGGTTGTGGAGACGATCGTTAACTAGAAGGAGGTCCGCCGTGAGAGGGGCGTCGCCCGCCAATCGCGCTACCAGCTCCGCCACGCGAGCTTGCATCGCGCGTAATGTGTCTGCTAGCTCCTGGATTCATATAGTAAAAGATACATAAACATAAAAGATACAGCAGGGTCAACAGGAGGAACCTGGGAACCTAGTGTTGAGACTCTGTTCTTATTTAAGACAATTCCGTTCTCCACTTTTTGCCAATTCTAGCCGCCGTGGTATTGCATGCCGAGTGGTAAAAAATCCCCGTTTTGCCCCGTTACTAGAGCGAGGAAATGAAAATGTTTAATATTTTCATTGCCTCGCTTTAATTTGTTCGAGTGGGTATCGAACTATACGTGAGTATGTACATACATAATAGTAATACATAATATTTTTAAATATTATTTCACGCTAAATTAAGTAATATATTTAAAAAAAGAACGTAACGAATTTTTTTGAAAATCTCAGTACAGAGGTGCTAATAACATAAATAAGCCATAACAAGCGTAAAAGAATTTCCACTCAGAAGTTTAGTGGCCAGAGCATATGGAAGGTATCCAAGAGGCTTGGGTTCGAGTCCTGCAACGTTAAAATTTTTATAAGTTTAAAAAAATATATATAAATAATTTATAATTTCATCTTTACGTATATAGTATGCACTTTGTGGAAACTTTCAAGTTACCACATTAAGTTTTTAATTCTTAACATATTGCAGTTAGAACACCACGACGCTAGACGAGGGAAATGAAAAGAATTTTATATATTGTAAATGGATCTGTTTTTTTTTTTAAATAAATTATTTAAAATATATTGTTGAACGATATAAAGAAGTTGTTTTTGCAACGTCTTTATTTAATATTTATTCTTATCATATTTTACCTTTTTATGTGTTACATTTTTATATCTTTATTTTATTATTGTATTTTGAGCTCGACAATAAAAAAAAACATGGAAAAGAACTTAGTAACTTAGTATCATTAACATTTAGCAACTCTAGGTCGGAATCCTGGTTTAAATGATAGAGCTGGGCTCTGAGCTGGAGCATGTCATTAATGACTTTCGTTGTAAAAAAAAACCATAATTTCGCTGTATACAAATTTCAACATTCTATATGTTGAGAAATATGTTGTGAAATATAAAGAGTCGTAGCACCCCCACAGAATCAAATATTTGATAGAAAAATGAAATGAACACTAACGTCTAGCAGCTCCAGGTCGGTGTCGTGGTGTTGGTGGTAGGGCTGCGCGGTGAGCTCCGTGAGCATGTCGTTCATGACGGTCATGTTGCCCTCCACGACGGACAGGTCCGCGCGCAGCTTGCTGGTTTGACTTTCCGACAGGCTCACCTGAATACATTTAGATTATTTTTTTATAAAAATAACATATATAAATATCATATGTAACAAACTAGATATTAATTGAGGCCGTTGTGGCGCAGGAGCACAAGGATGTGACTGTAACGCGACGGTTGTGGGTTCGATTCTCGTTTATTATTTATTAATATTTTCATTTCTTCGCTCTGGCACCAAGGCAAAAGCTCGACGTTGAGTTACGCCACTCAATACGCAATGACTCTAAAAATTAGGCGGAAACTAAGGAATTGAGTGTCTTAACAGTTTGCCTACTCTGCTACATGTGGGATACACCGTGAAGCTGACTTAATTATTTTTTTTAACTTAGCCTTTTCTGCATAGCAACGTCAGCAGAGAACTTAATATTCAATTTTATGTCCGAATTCATGCGTAATGAATGGCAGAACCTACAGTCATCACGTTAACACTCATATCGACGTTCCATCGCGACACAACTGCATCTAATTAATAGATTTTTATGTTAAATAAATATTTGTAAAATATAACTTAATCACAGTAATAATATTAACTATTTGTTTACCTATTTGTTAGGATTATTCACATTTCAAATTAAATTATATTATCATTATTATATATGTATAGTTACCGTGCCGGTAATCTGTTCTGGCGTGGGGCGGCTCGGTGAGTTTTGCGGAATGGCGGCGCGTTGCGGCGAGCCTACTATCGGCTCTACGCCATCAGGTACACTCTAAAAATATTGTGGACATTAAATTTTATATTTTCTTTATTAAGGCCGTCATATTTTCATTTCATCGATTTAATAACCTGCAATGCCCAAAGAGTTCAGTGGACAGTGGGTAACAGTACGTTTTGTTAGGAATGGAGTGTCTTTACACTAGGTTGCCAAGTTACCCTGTTCTACGTGCGGCATACAGCCGGAAGCTGTAAAATAAAAAGCTTTAACTTTTTTTTCTCATAGAAGGGTAGTCAGGAAGAAATTAGTATAAAGAAACTCCGTACCAATTATCGTGTGATTGAGTTTGAGTGATTAAATTCTTGTCACCAAAGCCAGGAAATAATTTATTTTTTAGAATAGGAATTGAACCCACAACCGTCGCGTATACAGTCAGACTCTATGCTGAAGTCGAGAGCACTGAGAGGCTCTATGCCAGCTCCAACGCGATGGCATAATATATACTTTTTTAACTTCCCCCTTTCAAAGCTTCATGCTTTTCGGGTAGAGTTAGCAGAGAGAATTTTGAGTCCTTCATCCTTCGGTTCCCGTTTTTTCTTCCCATTTCAAGATGAGGGATCACGTCTACAATAGTTGAATGATGATGGTGACGGTGATCGAATCCAAAACTATTCCAATTAACGCCACAATGATCAGTGTCATATTTTTTACTATACAGTCTCGAACCATTGCTTCCTCGAGCGAATACTATTGACAAAGAAAAAATGCGGAAAACGGGAAAAAATAAAGAAGGACGGAATCAATACATAGCAAACAATGCTTATTTACAACAAAACACCGCTTTCCATCGTTCGTATTTTGTCCTATTACTATAGGGCAAACTTACTTTATCTTATTGGGCGGTGGAACGCCGAATAAAAAATATTTTAAATATTGATATGTATACATATGTATATTAATATGTATACATATGTATACATATCAATTCCTCCTCCTCCTCCTCACATGAATATTAGTCATCATACATAGGTCGAGATCCCATTGCACAAATCTGCAGGTATCTGTTTTTTTAATGAAACTTATTTTTAAAAGTGATACATGAGTAGAATAGATTACACCACGGTTGCCTAGAAAATTCGTGCCGCAATCATTAATTTAATAATTTTATATAAATTTCTATTGCCTTTAATTATTTATAAAACGAATTTCAAATGTTTTTGGATTCACATAAAAAACTATTCAACAAAAACTAATTACTAAAAATGTAATTAAAGGTGATAGCGACACGATTTTTCTTAGCAACCCTGGTGTGATCTATTCTACTATCATATATTATTCATAAAAATAAGTTTAATTAAACAAGGGATCCCGGCAGATTTATGCATTGCAGTCTTAGGCCATTATGAATGTCTCATTCATTACACCTAGTTATAGCATTTAGCATTATGATAAACAACAACAAGGACATAGAGATTATCTATACTAACATAATACAATACATGAAATAATAATAAATTTTATATTATTATTAAGCATTATTTAATCAAGTAATTAATATGTAATACTTAAAAAAATACCAAGTTTAAAATAAATAACTTTTTAAAAAATATTGGGTTAATTAATTTTACCATATATTGATAAATTTCAATGCTCAATATACTCTATATATTATACATTATATTATAACAAGATATCACTTACTCGTTGCGGTGTAAATATGGGCGCCATTGCATCGAGATCAGTCATAGGAAATTCAACACCTTTGGTGCGCAATTCGTTGTATATTTGACCAACTCCCTGAAATAGAAATTAAATACAAAAACTTTATTTAGAATCAAAGCAAAATAATTTTATTTTAAAATAAAAAGTTATATGCTATATTACCGATATTGTAATATAATATCAGTTCAATGAATTTACTGCCTCATACCTTAACACACCTTAACTATAGACACACACTTATAAATAATCAAAATATAAGCCAAAAGTATGTAAATACCTAACACAGTTGTTTTCTCCTTGAGATGTTAGTATACAAAGCAGGTTATAATCTCGTTTGATAGCTTGTTAGCATATTTTAGAAAAATCATCAAATATATTACAATTCAAAAATTTTAATAATAAAACGAAAATCGTATATTTATTAAAATAAAATTTGTTTTTTGAACAAAAGTAATAAATAAAACACTTTATGTAGGTACTTAGCGAGTTTAAATAGCATTGGAGTATAAATAGATTGCAGTAAGAACAATAGTTACTTATTAATAATTGCATACTTCAGTATACCATAATTTTTCTATCGTAGTGTTGAATGATATTTGTAAAAAGTTTACTATTTAGGTATGTTTTGCTTTCTTTACATAAATAAATTTATAATCAGCTTTTATTATTATCAATGATTAATTAAAAAAAACCATATACGATGCATTCATTTATGTAAAATATAGAAAACTTATAAACAATATATCAGATCTCTTTGAGATATAATTAATTCAATATTAAATAACTTGATTGCATTAATTATGATATGATTATACAGTATTAAGTCGTCTGCATTGATATTCTTTGAATTGAAAATAAATATTGTAATTGTTTTTGAAAATCCAATCTCCAATACCTATATACAAATATTATGAAGCTGAAAAGTTTGTTAAGTTGAATAAACAGGCGAAGTCGCAATAAAACCTACTCTATTTAAGTACAAGTATAATAAGTGTCTGTGAATCTATTATAACTGTCTTTTATAAATATGCGTCCCTTTTATAAATGTGAAATTGATGTCTTAAAATTTTATTGTGTGTTGATAAGTAACATAGTACAATACATATGTACATGAAATAATAATGAAATTTATATTATTATAAAGCATTATTATTATTATATTTATTCAAGTAATTAATATGTAACACTTAAAAAATGACTAAATTTAAAGAAAATTTAAGACATATTGGACTATCGAATCCAATGTTGTATGGCAAAAGGACAACTCAATTTTACCAAACAAACATTGCATGTTGAATGGCGGAAATCACCTCCATTTCCCAGTCCTGGCAAGAACGTTGTCCTTGCTGAAATAGGAAAATGGAAATAAGTCATTGCCCCGCGTCGAACTTATAGATGTATGCCTTCCACTGTACCATCAAGTCTTCCGAAGTTAAATGTCACTCGACTATCAACGCAATGACCACATAAGAGCTAGCTTGTAGGTCGCATCTATAACTGATAAGCCGACAGAATCGAAGCCCAGGTAAAATGAATATGTAATATTTTTTTTCGAATGGACTTAATGCTGTTGACGTGGACTGTTCTTGACAGCGTCACCAGGTTGAATTTGAATATGTAATGTGAAAATCAGGTTCTTATATTGTGTCTAAATACCTGTCTATAGCTACGAGAGAAGGGGTAAGGGTAGGCTCAATACCCTAAATCATCTGGTGACAAGTGTTTAAACAGACATGAAGAGACTGGGCCTTAATGTACAAGATATGAGTCAGCCCACTACAAGGAAAACAGATGCCATGTAACATGACAAAGCAAAGACAAGGAAGGACAATATTATTTACTGTTATTGACTTTTATTTGTATAGGCTGAAAAGAACCTTTTGAGTTTAGTGTTAGTGTAAAATAGTAAAAACAAAAAACACTCTGATCAAGTACTATAATGATCATCAAATTTAAGTTCACATAAAAAAACTTATTATTTTACTTATACTATATACTACTTATTATTTATAGCCTTATGAATAGGATTGTAGTTTATTCTGTGGTACTTACTATTAAGGAAGTTATTATAAGAAAAACTTACTTGTAATTCAGGTTGGTTTTGGAAAGCATCAGCCCAACATTGAATGAGACTAAGAACTTTTTCCTGCACCACAGTTGGTGGATCATTTTTAGGTCCAATAAGTTTCACCTACAGAAGTGCCAATAGAATAATCAATTTTTCACTTTTTAAACTTCACATATATAGCAGGGTGGCCAGAAGGAACTTAAAATACTGCATGGGAATGCACATATGGTGGGCTGGGAACCAATTTTCGAGATTTTCCATGTTGATTAGAGGAATGCACATTGTCTTCTTACCAAAACAGGGAATAAATATAATTAGTTCCCTTAAGTGGGAATTGAACCCACAACTATCGCATTTACAATCTGACCTTATGCTGCTGCACCACAATAGCCAGAGTATTTTATCAGTAAGATATGAAATATTATATTTAATCAACACTAACTTTGATTTAACTATAAGTAAATATAAGATAAAATTCATTCTATTTATATCTACAATAGTAATTTACATATGTAATACAATTACTAATATAGCCAATATCTTGGATAAAATACAATTATTAATTTAAATGCAGTAAGTTAAAAAGCACATTTAATGTGTAAAAGAAACTTAATATTGATATGCAAATGTTGCAATGAAGTTGTTTTAGTACTTATATTACATTATTCAGAATAATTTTAAGAAATGACATACATTATTATATAACTATTTGTTTAATAATTATGTATTACAAGTAATATGAAACATTTTTTTATCTTCTCTATACATTTTTTTAGTTTACATTGTTATCCTGTTTTAGCAGGGTGGGCCTTGGGCACCTAGTGCACTAATACACACTGTTCTTCACTTTCTGTTTAATTTTTGAGGCATTATATGTTGAGAGGCGGAACATAACTCATTACCTCAGGTGGGAATCGAAACCACAACCATTGCATTTACAGTCAGATACTGTGCCACAACATATTTTTAGTTTTGTGTTTGTGTAAATTCGATATATAATAAAATATACACTTGTAGTCCTTGTTATTTCACAAATACTCCAACTCTGTGAATTTACTACTTTGATGTAAATGAACTTTTATCAGATAAAGTGATATTCGAAATAGTTAATTTCTATGAGAAAAATGTATACAAATATTTGAAATATACATATACAAGCTAATAATTTAACATTTACTTAAATATTTCACAAAATATTAAGGGTTTAACCTGCATTAGCAAATATCCATTACCAAACAAGTAAAATAAAATGTTATAAAAAAGTTATAAACAAGCAAAAAAACATCTGTGTATTTTCAACATATTTAAAACATTGTAATGTAATTATGAAAGTAATTAAATTATGAAGAAATTTATGGATAACTTACCAGTTCTGATATGAACTCTTTGTTGCAGACTAATACATGGAAGCTCTTTCCACAATTCTTAACACAGGTTTCGAGAACAGTTAGAGTATACATAACTACAGTGTAGTTTTTTCCAGCACTTTGAGTCAGCCTTTTTCTTATAGCCTTTATGGCATCCTTAGGTCCATCAGTACTACTATTGATAATATCACATATTTCCATGTTAAGACCCCAATTTTCTGATGGTAATGAACCATCTGTAGCTTGTTCTGGAACATTGTCCGCATTATTCACACCATGAATCAAATGATTCAACATTAACAAATTTATCATAAACCTAACATAGTTTTGTATAAAGACAATTAATTAAAATAATAATTATGAAATTTGTTATATTGTTAATTCCCCGATGACAAAGAGAAATTTTTAATTCTTAGTGCGCAACAAAAACAAAAGCAAATTGTAGTTACGATATTGCGACATTACTTGTAGAAATGTTTATTGAGTGTGAAGTCATAATTTACCTATTTTTTGGCCAACCGGCGTAGAAAATGGATTCCCTACTCCAAAAAACGACATTTTTGTAAAATAATCCTATTATAAATAAATAATTTTACAGATTTCACTTGTCACTCAACAGACGTAGAATAACATAGTCTGTGAAAATTATATGCTGTCAAAATTCACAAGTCAAAACATATAGTTCTTTTTACGCAGCTTAAAAATTTACAAATGTAATATATAACATGTACATGTCCACCGTAAAATGGAATTTATAGGAACAGTTTTCGACTTTAAGTTACATTTTTACATCACTTTCTAAAATTGGCTTTAAATACAAAGTAATTAATATTGTTTTATGATTTAAAATTGATTTTACAATTTCTAAAATATATAAGTCGTTTCTTTTGAAACTATATGTGCTCAAGTGAGACACTATAAGAGGTGGATAGATAGATAACTATGAGTAAAAAACGATTTTGTTTTGTGAATATTTTAGTCTTATTGTATAATAAACTTAATATCTTACTTAGTATCCATTTAATTTATAGTAAGCTATACTTAGTTATATTTATTCAAATCACTGTTATTATAATTATCATTCAATTGCTTCCGTTTTAAGGCCTACATCATATTTATTATATTTTTTACTCCTCTTCGATTATTTAAATAAATATTCAAAGCTATTTTATCTATTTCTTAAAATATTTCTCCGTCTTGTGTTAATTCCCGACTGCTAAGGGTTATGTTTTTCGCACGTATGTTGTGTGTATATATGTATGTAATATTCTTTATTACCTCATATCTGCAGAACCGCTGAACGGATTTACATAATTGAGATATCGTTAGATTCGTATTAGCAGCCCAAGTGTTCTTAGATAGG
>DWAO01006327.1:0-11006 GCA_018230605.1 Heliconius congener
CAGCGGCCCGTGCGGCGCGCCCAGCGCGGCCGCCAGCGCGCCCCACTGCGCGCGCGCCTCCATCACGCACGAGCCGGTGCTCAGCAGCTTGATGAGCGCCACGCGCGCCGCTAGGCCGGTGCTCGACTGCGATTACAGACATGTTTTCATTTTAATTGTTACTAACAAGAGAAAAATATTTATTTAGGAAACGTATACTACAACTGGCTACTAGCAACATAAATAGCAGTGTTAACAAAAATTTATTTAAGGTCATCCTATTATCTAGACTTGTGACTGTTTTGTTTCTAATGTAGTATTTAGTAATATAGTGTTCCTAATAAAAATAATGCCTAAGCCTAAGTGTGAATATGAGAAAGATTCTGGTATATGAAAGAAATAAAAAAAAGGAATGCAAGATCAGAATTATTGATAAAATATTAGAACAATCGAATGAAGTGATATATTTGGCAAGTATGTTTATTAGAGATGGTGTTGCCGCCGGTAACAGGGTTAACGATGCATTAACTTTATTGATAAGACGGCGAAACGTCCGCTATTACAGAAGAAGAATGCAAGAAAAATTAATGGTGTGGAGATGCGATGTCTTCGTAGCATATACAGAGTCAGCTTTGCTGATCGAATCCGCAATGAAGAGATACACAGAATGGCAGGTACTAGCGAGGATATCACGGTGAGAATAAAAAAGAACGTGACGAAAGAATAGCTAAAAAGATTTATGATGATAAAGTGATAGTAAGTAAGAGACGTAGGAGAGAGAGGCAAATACAATTTAAATGTTTGTGTACCGGACTATTGATAAGTACAGTTAAACCTAGTCTTTGTGACAGAAAGATCGGCCAGATCGCGTAGTGTTCGCACGAAAATCAAAGCAGTATGGGAAAGAATTCGAAAAAACCCTACTCGTAAGCAAAAGATTTTATCTCTGAAGATAAATATAGCAGCAAGAACCATGTCGCGTAGTTTAAAAGATGACTTAGGACTTGCAGCCCATAAAAGACACATTGGTCATTTCTTAACTGATGATTTAAAAAGTAATAGGGTGGTAAAATTAAAAATATCGTCTAAGTAGATTTTTTAGACTTTAATTTAGGTTAGATTTTTTTTACAATTGAGCAATATTTTAAAAAACAAAATGACCATATTTATGCTGAAAGGTCAATGATGGTTTGGTCGAGTTAGCTATGAAGCCATATAAGCCCTATTTTTTGAAAAAGGTATCAATACATCGGTACAAGTGTATCAAGATATTATACTCGAGAGGATAGTTAAGCTCCTTAACAACACTATTTTCAATAACCAAGAATGATCTATTCAGCAAGACTCGCCATGCGGTTCACCCATTTTTGGCAGTGAACGGTATTCCCGTAGAAAGTGTGCGTGCTGCTATTGGTAACTGGCCTCAACGTTTAAAGGACTGTGTTGCAACCAATGGAGACCACTTTGAATAAGCTTTTAGCATTTTTGATGGTTTTATGTCAATGTATTAAATTAACACGCTGTACTAATAAAAATGTTAGTTACGTACAATAAAAAATGTTGTTTTTCTGTTGTGCTAATATTTCTTGGTAAGATACGAGAAAATATACGTTATTGATATATTATGATAGAAACAATGTGTTTTTAAGAAGTTTTAACTTAATTGGTAACTAGTAATTTTAAATTAATTGTGTAATATGTTCCTAATACAGGAGGTATTGCTTAATAGTTTATGACGGACAGTGACAGGGTTTAGGGGAAGTTTCTTTTAAAAAGCTAAAGGTTAAGAATATTAATTTTAATACAAAAAATAAACAAATACCTTAGGATCCAACATATCAGTAGTAACATCCATGAGTAATTGCAAGCAACTGTTCACATCTATTTCTTTATTCTTCCTCTTACGTTTCACTTCTTTGCGCACTTTGTATGACGCTTCGTCTATCATATCTAAAAAAATATTTACTATTAAATTGAGGCCGCAGTGGTAGTGATTTCGATACCTCTGAGTGGAATTAAATGACAAGACGCAGCGTTGAGTTCCGCTACTCACAGTGTCTTGACAATGCAGTGGATGGTGAACATTATTTCTTACAAGAGCGAGGAAATAATTAATTCCCTCAAGTGGTAATCGAACACACAACCGTCGCGTTTACAGCCTAAGATTTTAAATATAATAATGATAAAATCATAATATATTTGAGATTTTAATCAATACAATCATCACATCTAAATAAAAAAATAAATGCCTTAGAACTAAAGTTCAAACTCACCCGCGGCATATTTTAAATATTCCGTACTAAATTGCCCAAAGTGAAAGCCACGGTAGCCATCTTTAATTAACGGTATTCGTTCTAGATTGATATCTTCAAATAAACTATACGCTTGTGTTCCTACTAGAATATTTCTTAGCCGCTGCATTCTAGGAAATGGAAAAAACAATAAAAAATATATATCGTAAAATATACAAAAAAATAATGAATAAAGAAAGTACAACTATAAAACCTTCTACATCATGATCATCAGCAGAATTATCTCATATATACTATTGTTTTTGTAAACCTTTTTTGTTTCGGACACTTTTTATAAAAATTGCAAAAATCAAGAGTCTTATTAAATCCGACGCAGGCTTGGAATTAAATTTAAATAGTATCTCCGGGTCTCAATCCTAGTGGCACTAAATAAAAAAAATAACAGTGTCGCATAAGCTGTTTTTCATATACTAACTTTACAACAAATATAATCTTTAACTTACAAATCGCTATGTAATCCCCCAAAACTTTTTCTAAACCAAGGTACGGCAAATACGAGATCATGGATGTTATTTAATATTAATACTATTAGTACAGTTCACTCGGCGTAACGTTTAGACACGTGCCTACATACGATAATAGAATGTTTCAATTCGAACCAATAGTTTCTGAGATTAGCGCGTTCATCCCAACTCTTTAGGTTTATAAAATTATTATACAAAAAATCAGCTCCGTCAAAACTTACCCATCGGTTTGCGTAACATAACGCCGTGGAACGTGCCTCAGTGCTACGCTCACTAGTAACTGAGTTATTCCTGCTACTGCCCAATGAGTGCCGTTACCTTGTAAGGCGGCTAGTAAGCCCACCCAAATCTCCTCGAATTGTTTTTTATTCGACCAACCAATTATGTTTACTCTGAAAATTATTGGAAAAAAATATGATAATAAGAGGAAAAATATTTATTATTAATAAAAAACATTCCGTTTAGCGCTTTGTTCGCTTTGACTATCAATATAGGAGTACAGCGTGAAGTCACATTAGATTACATTAATAAAAAATATACATTTTGTGAAATGTATCAATTTCCAATTTTTTTTCAAAATGTCACATTTAAAAAAAATAATTTAATAAAAAAAAGAAAGGGTTTTAAAATAGTGAGAAATCATGATAAATCAAAAATGGTAAAGATTATTTGTGTTTAAATTCATTACTTGTCACGTATTGTAATGGTGTCAATTCTGTTGCACGTAATTAATTATTATAATTAAGTTATAAAGAAACTCCTTTTCTCATTATCCGCACAAATCTTATTTCACACCCCCGAATCGGAATGGTACTTACAAGTAGCGTTTACAGCCATACGCTTGTCACTGCACTACAACGGCCTCAATCGGCTTATTTTTAATAATATTTTTTTTTATTAAAAATAATATAGACTCTAGCTCACCTAAACAAGAAAGCCTCCAATATATCCATATCCTGCAAAGCTTGTAGTGGCAAATCGATTTTCTCAAGTTTTTCCTTCTTAATTTTCACTTCTATGTACGACCACGCGATCGGTGGTATCAGTGCTATGTTGGTCACCAGTTCCAACCTGATGAGGTAAAATATTTATCATTATATTATACTATGTTTCAGCCGTGACTTGACCTAGGAAATAATTACTTGTTGTGTATGATATGATACATCATTGTAAGTGTCCCAGAAACTTTCAGTGGGTATCTCAATATATTATTATAATAATAATACTACTACTAATAGCTTTACGCTTTATACTTAGTGGGGTAGTAGACAAACGTTACGGTCTCTACATACCTCTTACGCCTCGTCTACTGTCATCAACCTCTTTGCCTCCTCATGCTTTTTACGCCAACCTCATGCTTTTTACGTGACCTTCCTTCAGTATCTTTGATACTGTGTTTTCGAAGGTAAACTGAGGTCTCCCCCTACCTCTTACCACTCACACACTTTTCCATCAAATTTTCCATCAAATAATAATAATCAAGACTATTATCTTTAAAATATTTCAATTTCCACGCTTTTGTAAAAACAATTTGGTAACACAAAAAATAACCATACTTTTACATAAAAAAGAAAAAATAATAAAAAACTCACTTAGACAAACTAACGATCAAACTTTCAACAGCTCGCATATATCGTTTACCGAGTATATGTTTATTTCCTTTCATATAGAAGTTGTCTTCCCAATACTCGACGAGGGTAGCCAGTTTGTTTCCCGTTACTATTATATCCGGTGTAGGACCAGGTTCTGAGAGTTTCATAAAGGATTTTAGGACTAGAGGTTTGGTGTTCTGAAATCGAAAAGTTACAATGAAATAGTAATGAAAGAGTATTTAAATTAATTATAAATAGTAAACAAAATTAAATTAAGAAAAAAAATTATGTATAAGGATTAGAATTTAAAAAATATATAACGATTTAATTAAAAAGAACGAATAAACTGTTCTGTTTTTGATTTAATATTGTTATTTTTTATTTAGCAAAATAAATGTTTAAGTCCTAGAGATCATGGTGGGGCAGTGGAAAAGTGCGTCTATAGGTGAATATGTGTTTAAAGTGATGGTTATAGGTAAGATCCCGAATTAATTATTTTCATATCTCTACTATGGTAAGACTAAGCGCGGCGTTGAGTTCCGCCACTTAACACGCAACATCTTAAATTCACGAAAACGAAAAACAGTGTATTGACACTAATAATAATATAAAAAAAAAACATAATTATATAAACTCTTACCTTAACTAAATATTTGACAATCGCATATAAACAACTAATAGCAGACTGAGTTCTATTATAATTATTCTCCACGTTCAATTCTAACCAAATTTCCCTAATACTCAAAGCCTTTGCCACATTATTAATGGTCACTAAAATAACATGATCAATACATATATTATCTGTTGACACGTTTGTCACACGAAATGACACATCCGCCGGAATCGGTGTTTCGACTATTTTCTTATTTTTTATTATAAACGACAAGTATTGCAATGAAACTACTGAAAATACGGCAATATTTCTCGCTATTGAACTCGGTATTATATTCTCGATACATTTATCAATTAAATCGCAATCTGTATCATCGATAAGGTCGATTATTCGGTTAACGTTTTGAAGGAAACCGGTCAAAATCGTTTGTATTGTCATAAATTCTTGATAAAAAAGCTTATCTTGAAACACTTGGTGACACCTTCTTGTGTATTTATCTATAGTTTGTTCTATACTTAGATTAAAGTTTTCCGATTGACTCAAGGGTCTATTTTGTTTGGGAAACAGCCTTAAAACATCAGTTATCGATTTATCCAACGTTAATATTGATATTTGATACAATTTAGGCATTTCAGGCACAACGATTTCAATGTCTTCTTGAGAAATTTGCAAATTTCCGAATTTTTCTTGAACATCGTTTTCGATTATTGGTATAAAAAATTGGGATTTTGATTCCTTATCATTCTTTTTGAATACATGTAAATTAGTTACGTTTAATTTATTACTATCTATCGCCTCTTCTCGAATTCTTTCTAACTCCCTCTGTTCTTTAATAGATTCTAGCTCACTCTCCCTTAATTCTATTTCTGAGATATTATTTAAGAAGTTTCTAGTAAACATGTCGCTGGCCACTTTAAAACATGCATTTAATATTTTCCTGTCAAATTCTGGACATGACATTATTGTAGTTAGATCTTCTTGAGATAATTTAGATAGACATAGGGCTAAGTCATTTTGTTTTGGTATTTTTGGTATATTGCAGTCTGCGAGACAGCATCTGTAAATGATTTATAAGTAATTAACGTAGTAAAATAAAATTCAATTAAGTTTTGGTGCTTATTTCTAATTATTTTTTGTTATTGTGGAGTTAAAATGAATAAAATTATTATAATATTAACAGATTAATTTAATATGATAGAATCATTTTTTATTTCTTATGTTTTGTTTATTTTATTCATATTAATTTTTATGTTGTTAACTAAATTTATAATAGAAAAATAGGATATTCTATTAATTGTTAATTAGTTATTATAATCATCATATAATAAATAATCATTTTTTAATTTAATCAAATAAAAACCCACCTGCTTTTAATCTGATTAAGCAACCAACTCCCATCGACATTAGTAGTAACTATGTAGTGTGAATTGATCGCTCTGTCCTGAGATAAATCTAGTGGCGATAGATCAAATACTGTAGATGCTAACGCGTTCAGTTCCTTAACGAGCGTTGAATATCTGTAATAATAATAAAAAAAAATTAGATAAAACTCTTCTTTAACCGAATTAATGGCGTATATTTAATATTATCTGTTTTTGGAAACCCTCTGCAGTCACGGGTAGACAGTAGAAATGTATCATAATAAATATATTCTATTATTCCGGTTAAAGAATTTTATTTTAAATGTGTACTAATCAAAGATAATACTTAATTATTCTCAATTATTAATACGTTTTTGTTTATAAAAAAATATTTATAAAAATATTAAATATTTCATTCCCCGAATGACAAATGAGTTCACAAGCGGTCACGTTTACAGTCACACGCTTATGTTCCTGTGCCACAATACAGGTAACTTTGGGCGCACATATACAGAGTTACAGCAAAACGAATAACGTAATGCAATGTATAATCTATAGTCTTCTTCAATAAATGGTAAATTCCATACAACACAAGAAGATTTTTTCAATTCTTATCATTAATTCTTGAGATTAGCGGGTTAAACCAATTAAACTCTTTGGCCTTATAAATGTATAATATACACAAAACTAAATAATTACATCACCTTACCGTATATGAATCTTGTCCCTCTGTAACAGTTCCAATGCGACTTGCACGTCCTCCTTCGATAGTTGTGAATTGATTGCTTCAGGCGACATATCTTTTAGTAGTTTACATCTATCTATTGCTAGTTTTGCAAATCTGTAAATTTGTACCAATAAATATGTAATATTTTTATCTACTGCAAACAGCAGAGAGAAGAACGTAGTGTTAAGATACAGTGCTCTCGGTTTTCTGTTAGTTGGTGTCTAACTATGAATCTCGAATGGCGTGGACCAAACACACAAATCCACATATATATGTGTATAAGACGTGTATAATATATCTGCTAAAATATTTATAAGTATCTGAATCTTATATTAAACATTACTTACTGTAAAACTAGTGGTAATGTATTATATTAATAAAAAAAATTATTTAAATATTTAAAACAAAATTTGCAAATTTTGCATACGGAAACCACAATAAAACAAGTAATTGACCAGTAAAAAGACCCTTAAGACATGTCATTAGTTTAGTTTAGTAATTCGTATGCATTCCAAAAATATAAATAACAATATATATTTTTCATAGCTTGACGCTGCATCCTCAATGAAGCTGGAAACCTAGTGTAAAAAGTACCCATTCCGTCATTGCATGTTAAGTGGTGACGGAACTCAACGCCGCACTTTGCCTTAATAACTAATAACGAAGAAATGAAAATATTTTCATTACAAACATTTAATTTCCTTAAGCAGAACTCACAATCAGTCGCGTTTACAGTTGCACGCTCGTGGGCCACAACGGGCATCGAATCTGAGAACAATAATCATACATTACCTCGTTGCAATAGATGGTTCTAGTTTCCCAATGATACGACATATGAAGAACACCAACGATCCCGATTGACTCTCGTGACACAGGGATAGAATTTTATATACATTTAGTGCAAATTCATCCTGAAACAGAATAAGAAAAATAAATTTTATTGTTAGTGTATTTCATTAAAGAGTATATAAAAAAATAAAGAATATATAGAGATAGGAGTGTATGTGGCAAATTATTTAAAAGAACAATAAAACTAAGTCCAATATACACAAAATTTGTTTATGTATATAAGTTAAAGATGTTATCAAGTCAAGTGCTAATTAAATTATATTTATTTATTGACTACTCCTTTAATAATTAAGTATCATGGACAAGATTAGCGAATTTTATGAATTTTAAATAAAAAAAATAAGCCAGCCACCCTGTAGTTAATACTATAGGGTCCACGACTCGTTGACCGTATTGTACTTTTTTTCAGCTTCCTAAATAGCATTGTCGTATTGTATTAAAGCGTATTGTTTTGTAGCTTACGTATTGTACAGTATTGTATCTCATTGTGTTGTTTGTTGCGTATTGTATTGCATAGTATTACAATTTCGAGAGGCAGGAGCCTCCACCAACCTTCATACAAGACTGGCACCTCGCCGCCACCGCCTGCAGCAGCAGCCCCGACGCGCCGCCCGCGCGCTGCACGCGCCCCGCGAGCCCGCGCACCACCTCCTCGCCGTACTGCGACACTAGTACGTGCACTCTGTTCACCAGCAGCCAGGTTAGGTGGACCGCCTCTGATAGACCGTTGTCTACCTGTTGGTAGAAAATGTAAGTCTCCACTTTCAATATTTTGCGTTTAAAAAATCATCTATTGATGCTTCTCTATAGGAAACAATTGCAATAACTCAACAAATTGATCTCCACAAAAGAACTTTTACAAAATAACTTTTTTTATGTCATCGATTACGTCATGAATAATAAACGAAAGTACTTAAAAAGCACCACTACTAATACTCGTTGAGTGCACAAGCACCTAGAGTACTAAACAAGGAGTAAGCAATACGAGTAACTGTTGAGAGCACACGCCACTAGCGACTTTGAAAAAGCATTTATTATTATTTTTAATATTTGTAATATTATATTTCTTTGTTTGGTTTATAGTTATATTTAAATATTATATATGGAAACTTCTTCCACTCTGCTCTCTAATTCCAAAAAAGATCAAACAGATAAAAAAGAACCAAAAACATATTTTTCGTTTTACACTGTACCCCACATATATAACAAGCAATACATAGGTAGGCAGAATAAGCAGAGAGAATCTAGTGTTAAGACGCTCCTTTCCCCACGTATCGACCAATTTTCTAGACATTACGTATTGGGTGGCGGATCACAACGCCGCGCTTTGTTTTGTCACTAGAAAGAGTAAATGAAAATAACTTATACCTTATATATACTGGCAACAGAACGTAGAGCTGTTGCGTTTACATTAGAAACAAATAAAAAAACAACTCACAAAATATTCACAATAGGCCATCACACACGATGTTTGTAGTATGTCCACTTTTAGTAAAGTCGTGTCCCCACTGTCCGCACTTAGTGGAAGATTTCGAGCAAAACCTATTAGTTTCTGCCAATATTTGTGTGATAGGAAGTTTAATCTGAAACGAAAGATAAGAATATAACTCATAATTTGACTATAAGAAAAATGTATACAAGATTTCAATCTTTTTTTAAGGGAAAATAGAACGTTAGGTATGCCATTGTATATAGTAATTTTAATGTACACGCAATGATTGTGGGTTCGATTCCCAATTATATCCTTTACCCTAATCAAGGAATAACATAAAGCGCGCGCATCACAACGTCTCTCAAATAACCTGAAAGTGAAATTCGGAACGTCTTAACTAAGATATTTCTAAAAACCCTGCCATATAGGGTATTTTTGAAAACTCAAACCTACTACCCTCGTAGTACTCACCGTATCAACAAATGTGACCAATGCACAGTCAACAACGGTATTTTATTGGCGGACTTCAAACATATTAAGTTGAGATTATCCAACGGTATGTTTTCCTCTGGACTGTATAACCCTGTGTTTAGACCGCTTTGCTCATTGTGTAATATTGTTTGAGCTGTTTTAGCTGTTAGGGGAAATAGGCATCCATCTGGAATTTGGAATTAATATGAAATATATGGTTTTTTAGCATTTCTCATAATAGAGATCGATATAATTACCACTTAATTTTTCCATTCTCTCGAATATAGTGTTCAAAAATATATATTCAAGTATGAATTTAGTGTTAATTGTCACACAAAAACTAAGTAGAAAATCCAAATACAAGAAAATTTCAAATAAAAGGAATAACTAAAGAGTTCCTGACATATCTTAAAAGAATAAAAGAAAGCAAACAGGAAGACAATTTTTACATGCTACATTATAATTTTAAAATATTAAAAACTGAAAAAAAGTAAAAGTACATCAGCGGCTTCAGATTCAAAGATAAACAAACATGTTTTTACAGATTGAAATGATTGTTCTTTACTAATATTGTGACGCTAATAAAGTCTGTTTGAACATTCGAATCACAGCAACTACTGGTCTAAATTGAAAAAATATTTTTGTGTTGAAAAATCTATCCGATTGAGGAACCGATCGCACCCGTGTATACAAAGAATAGAACGAGTTTCATAAACTAACTTTTATTTATTTCCCTTTCATTACATAGGCAAAGCCGGGCAAAAGCTAGTATAATGAATTATAAGAACAATACTTACTTGCCAAATGCAGCATAAACTTCGCTTGTATAATAATATTAACGCACACAGCATACAACAATCTATTTTGATCCTTATCCTCATTATCATTTATATCCATTTTCGCTTGAAAATCATCCATTTCGATGATAGCATAAGTCAAAGTTTTAAACAAAAATCTAACTAAAATCACATCTGGTGACAAATTCGCACAATTTTCGTTAACATTTTGTACATTTAGAGGGTCGACGTTAGGTTTTACGTTGAAAAATATTGATTGAGGGGATATAGAGGTTGATTTTAAGTCATTTATGGATAAAAGTATTTCAGTTTCTGGTATAAGAACTAGTACTTTACGTAATAATACCATTATTATTGTTAAATATCGTAGTTTTAGTTTTCTTGGTGTGGTTTCCTAAAAACAATATGA
>DWAO01006328.1:0-11006 GCA_018230605.1 Heliconius congener
TACATACAATACATTAATACTAATATAATTATGAAGTTCTTTTTTTTTCTTCAATTTTATGACCTATAAAAGCGGGAGTCCCCCAGAACAGCGTTCTAGGACCCATTCTTTAATTATTTTTTATCTACGTCCCAATCTTTAAGCGCTGGTACATTTGCTGATGATACCATACCATACCATAATCTCTTTTCTGATATCGACCCTATTGTAGCATCAGAAACTTTTCAGAAGGAGCTTAACAATATATCTCTTTGGCTCAAAAAATATTTTTATTATTTTCTTTCCAGGTGAAAAATATGCAAAACTTCACATAACCACGGTCAAGATACGTTGACCGTGGTTTTTTGGTGGTGGACAAAAAAAAAACATAAATTGAATCCCAAATTACTTTATCATCGGCCTGTCCTTGTAACTCTTCATTAATTTTCTGTGCTTTCTCAAATATTGCTTGAGCGTCCCTGTCTTTCTCTGTATCTAGTTCATATGTGGCCGTTGCGTTTTCTTTTTGTTGTTGTGCTGATAATGTCATGTTTGGTTTACTCTGAAATTTAAACAAAGAATGAAATTTAAATAAGATAAGATAAAAAAAAGTTATAGATTACATTTTTTTTTTACACTTCATGTATTATCATACAAATAGCATTGTTCTTATATCAGAAAATAACAAAAATTTATCTCATAAAAACTCATTATTTGTACTATGCCCTATTCACAAAGGCATGATATAAAAGAAAAACACATCAAAAAAAGATTTATTTACTGGTCATTACGGAGTTACTATATTAATTTTTAAAAATTATGGAAGTAATACACTGAGAGATAAATTATAATAAATTTATTAAATTTATTATAATATTATCTTATTATAGAAATGGAATAATGGTAGAGGGGAATTTTTGTTTTACACTATAATATCCAGTTATTTTACATAGTAAATTTCGAAATATGGTTAGGAAAGCTAAAATAAATACAAAAAGTATGTCATGTTTGAATGTCGTCGATCAAATTGCATTAATTTGTATTGTAGAAAAGTTAGACATATTTTATATTATATATATAAAAATTAAATAGAAATTGCAAAAAATAATTGAGAAATATGATTTCATTTTGTCTTATGGCATAATGAGTAGGGTAAAGAATATTTTTTTAGCTTCATGCCGTATCCTGTACATAGCAGGGTAGGCAGAGGGAACCTAGGATTCTAGGGTTAACATACTCTGTTGGGATTTTAGCATTTTTTTAGGGAGACAATTTGTTATAATAAGAAGCATTTATTAATATAAAAAAACAAGTATTGCAAGGAAACACTGGTAGGCTGGACAGAAAATAAAATAATAATTTTGCCCATATAAACTAAACAATCTATTTTTTGCGCTTCACACTGTATATAACAGAATACACAGAGGGAATATTATACTAAGATACTCTGTTCTCCACAGATTGTCCTTCTTGCAAGACACTGTGGCAGAAATTAACACTGTGCCTAAAGTAAAAGACAACTTCTTACACTTTCATCATCACTGCTATTATCATTGTTATCAATTTCAATGTTTCTCCTTTCCCCACCAGTTGTCTGTATATTTGGATTCAATTTCTGTGTTCTTTTAGAAGGTAACACTACTGTTGGTTCATCAGAGTCTGAACTATTTTTTTCTGAAATTTGTTTATATGTAATATCAATATTAAGTACTGAAATAAAGGTTGTCAGATTATAAGTATTATTAATGCTAGGGTGGCACAGCATTTAATTGTAAATGCAACACTTAGGAATCAGAGCTTTGCTTTGGTAAAGAAGACAAAGTGCAGTATTGGGTTCTGCCACTCAACATTCAATGTCTAGAAAATTCAATGGAGTGGGGAATGGATTGTCTTAACACTAGGTTCCCTCTGAGTACCCTATGTAGGACACAACGAGAAGCTAAAAAGTACTATAGAGTAGCTTTTGCCTGCTGTTGCGGGCGAAGCTGTAGGTAAAAGCTAGTCTTAGTATAAAATTTCTATTTTTCTAAATATATAAGCAAATACAGAAATTAAATATTCTATTATTTCATTTATAGAGCATTAATAACAATTACACAAATATGGGTTCTGTTGTGGGTTTTTTGAGCAATTCGAGCCAACTGTCGCTGAGTATTATGTTAATAACATAATATTGTAGAAAATTTTATGAACAGGATATTTTTTATTTAAAATATTCAAATTACTCTACATCAATTACGTATAGCATATTTAATATAAGAAATAATAAAAGGCTATTAATTAGTGTTAATCGTCCTAACATTATTTAATTATTTTAATTAATAACCTTCTGAACTAGACGCTTTACGTTTTCTCCCGCCTCTACTCTTTAAAACTCGTTTCTTAAATGTTGAAGACACTTCTACTTCTGCGTCAGACATATTTTTTAAATTATATTTAATAAATACAACTTAACAGTAACAAATTATTTATTTTATAATAAAATAATACACTAATATAATATATTTTTGTTTACGATTTAATTTACTAAACGTCAAACATGTTATAGTAGGTTATGTTCAGATGGTTGTACAAAAATATTTTATAAGTGACAAATCGATTTAATATGCTATCGATTTTAACAAATGCTGCGAATAATTATAGTATAACATTAATATCCTGTTTGAATTAAATATATTATAATAATTACTTATAAAACAACAGATGATTTTACAATGTTTTTATCAAATAATGCTAATAAATTCACTCGATATTATAAAATATATGTGTACATATTGAAATTTCCAATTTTATATACTATGAACATAAATTTTATTTTGAACATGAAAAGCAACAACTACAAAAATTAAGTAAATAAATTTTGATTAATCTTAGTAAAAGGAATAAATCTAATATTTTGTTATTTAAAGACGAAAAAACTAACTGCTTACTTTTAGTAGAACATTAGTATCGTAACTTAACTAAAAAAATACTGTTTGATAAAATTTTATGCAATTTTTATTTACTATGATATTTCACCTATCATATAGGTATTTGTAAATTTACTAATAATTATGTTTTTTTAGCTTTACCAGTATTTCCCAAACATTGTTCTGCCATGTCACGGTTATTTTTACAATGCCACCATTGAGACCTACTTGAAACTTTAAGTTGGTTCAACAAGTTGGTTCTATTAGGCAAAATAATATACATTTATAAATATTAAATAGTAAAAAGATTATTAATATTACATACTTTAGTCACAAACTGCTGTTTATTTTTTAGTAAAGAATTTAAGTTCGCGGAAAATGGCAAGTTTTATCCTAACATCTGGTTCTTGGTCTAGTTTTGCTACCCGGTATTTTATTTTGACGGCCCGGTACTGGACCAGTCGTGGTTGCATATTATAAAAAGTTATTATTATTTATAGTATAGTAGATCCTTGGTTACTTGTATTGACAAATATGAAATTATTTCTTTTGTAAATAAATAAGGAATGTAAGTTGTGCATTCATTGGTGTATCCTCTTTCACACACCCTCCCCTCCTCTCTTCCTATGCGCATGTGTGCATTTAAAACCAATCAATATGATTTAATATACATATTAAAGATGTAAAAGGTCTGGCATTGGGCTGTGTTTACTGTATAGCCTATTGCAAGTGGCAGCGGTATTTATTATCGGTAATAATTATGTAGCAAGATAATCAATGACGTAAGGAATAAATCGATTAGTAGCAATTAATGTGTTTTAAATATGTTGTTTACAATTATCCGATTGTACTAAAATTTGAATATTTGGTTTCGGTTTCGATTTCGAAATCGAAATGAACGAAGCTTAGGCCGTGCCGATACTAAATACTTGTTAGGGAGTCACTGCAAATTTTTGTGGTCCACGAGTAGTAAAGACAGTTTATTAATTCCTAATTATAAACATAAAATTATTCATTACAAATGTGGGTTAATCTTGAGCGGAGAAGATTTCGTGGTTGAGTAATTACATTCTAGATCCCAACATAAGCTTAAATTAATTTTGTTTGTATTAAGAAAAAGATAATTCATTTTCTTTTCATGGGGTATCTATAACTTCGGAGATAATAGGAGTAAGAATTAATCATTGTTTGAACAAAAGGTTTTTCAGATATTAATTTGAGAATCCTATATCATTTATGTGTGTAACACAATATCTGAAAATCAAAACTTATGTATTTATTTTTTCCTTTTTTAAATATTATTTTAAGCTAAGGATAGTTTTTTTTTGAACCTAGCGAATTTCGAACCCGCGCCTATTAAAAACCACTCAAGCGCTTTCACCACTAAGCCATACGTCCAAATTTTTATAAGATTCCAAAAGTATTTTGTATGTTTATTTTTTTGGATTAATGGAAATGTCTTTATACTCTTTATAGTCTATGCAAAATAAAAAAAGAGACCTAAATAATTATGGGCGCAAGAAATATTGTAAGACCTTACAATATATACTTATATTATACAAGATCAAGCAATTTACATTTTTAAATATCAATTGTTAAAAAGAATACATTTAATAATATAAAGAAACACTTTTTTTAACATTTTTAAAGTGTTATTTCACACTTAGGAAATACTTATTTAGAAAACGTATAAAAATTTGAACGCAGCGGGACTCGAACCCGCGCCTCTTGGAAACCGACCAGGCGCTCTGACCACTAAGCTTATTGAGATTTAAGAAATGCAAAAAAGAAAATTAATGTTAAGTTATTCTATACTCCAACTTCACCTATATTTGGTTACAAGTACGGAATACGTAATACCAATAAAATTTTGTAAGCAATTTTAAAAGGTAGTATGTTAAATGTGTAATCTATATATACCCAATATTATAAAATTGAAGAGTTTGTTTGATTGAACGCTCTAATCTCAGGAACTACTTAGAATTGAAATATCTTTGTGCTAAATAGTCCATTTATCGAAGAAGGCTATAAGTTCTTTTAGAAAACATATAAAAAAATTAATAAAAATTTTGAACGTAGCGGGATTTGAACCCGCGCGTCTTCGGAAACAGTCCAAACGCTCTGATTAACTAAGTCCTAACTCATCGGGCTATATAGAAATTCTTATTTGCTTGATATAACTTATTTTTGTTGCTAGCATCTCTAATAATTCTAATCTAATTTGTAAAAATCTCTGTAAGATGTTTTATCTTTCTTAAGTGTGGAATAACACTTTAAAAATATAAATCCAAATGTAACAATAATAATAAAAATTTCGTTACAAATTTAAACGGCGTTTATTACGTATAACGCAAGTTGTCACTAACATGTCGAAACGGAGACCTCATACCCTCAGTCCTTCAAGAATATATACTCTAGAGTCTAGACGGATATCGAATCTGCACTTAACTAAGTAAATATTATACCACTGTACAAAAAGGAAATTTTATTTATTTACAGAACAAGTCGCGTTTTAAGACTATAATTATTTACTCGTATACACTTACGTCCTTTTGCTAAATAAATATTTTAAATAGTATACTACTTTTTTAACTAAACTTATTCGAGTTAAAACGTCGTAAGTGCTTATAATCTTCATATTAGGATAAGTCTATTTGATTTTGTTGGATTTTTGATCTGGTTTAAAAATGGTATACCACTTTCATAAACTCAAAACCAGACGGGCTTATGTCTTAAAGAAATTATCGCAAAAAATGCCTTTTTGCGAATATGCTACATTGGAAAGTCAATGCTTTCTTTGACGAGGTACCAATTTTTAAATTTTTCTTCACACTCAAGTATATTTTAAATGAGATAGAAAATGAGTTAAATGGGTTAATGTTGTTTTTTATATAGAAATTGGTCTACTTCTGGCTCGCGGCTTTGTTCGGTCTATACTATAATATTTAAGTATTATATATATAAACCTTCCACTCCAACCGTTATATTTATTAGTGTAAACGAGATTAAAATCTATTGCGTTGTTTGTAAGGCCTAAGCATACATCGATTGAAAGCGAATTTGTTTTGTACTTGATTATAATGTGGTTTGTAGTAATAGAGAGACTGATTCGCAATAATAGAAGAATAACAAAAAATATCAAAGAATTTGTAATCTCGAAAATAACCTATGTTTGTGCGGCTTATCCATCAAAACTGAAAATAACTAAATAGATAAATAAAACATAACAGACAGATAATAAAAAAAGAAAAAAATGAGAATATATATAAAGAATGCAAATATTATTCAATATGATTTATATCTAGAAGTAATGTAAAAGTTTAAAAAAAGGTTAAGTAAGTATGAGTTAGACTCGTCGGCCAAAGTTACCGTACCAATTTCTTAAGTCTGCCTATTTTGCAGGTTTGTAATTATTGTTTTGTAAAATACCTATAAATTTTCCTTTAGATTTCACTGAGTGCCGAATTTCATAACTGACCACGAGATATGCCCTATAAGTTTTGATTACGCGGAAAATTTCATATACAATGCATCAAAAACTGCATACATAAATGATCTCTTTTGATTGGATTGTCTTACATTGTTTGTGTGCTTTAAGGGACGGCTTGATTTTTTTTTATTTTCACCTTGATACCTCCACGTGATCTCGAGATAAATGGTCTTGACAGACGGACAACCACTTACCAACTTTTATGTCTTGTACTTCCCGTAAGCCTACAATCCTAAAATTGGTACGGCAGCGTTCGTTTCAAATCGTTGGCGAGTCCGGCTCGTACTTAACCGGTTTTCATATTTTTTCATAAAATAAAAATACATATTATGTAATTACATTCATAATATTCTCTACTAATAAAAAATAACAATAATAAAATAATATTATCTTTCCTTTTCAGTACATATGTGGCTAATCTGATTGTTAATCGGTTATAGTAGGAGTAGCACACTCCTACTTGTGGTAAGGCGATTTTATACTTAACAAGACAAAATATAGAATCTAGTGTTAATACACTATGTTGTTTCTTCGTGCAAATTCGAAATATTGCGTGCTGAGTGGCGGAACTCAGCGCCACGCTTTATGCCACGTTCTTCACTTTACGCACAATTCACGAAGCATTACATTTAGAGTAGTAAAACTCAACGCCGCATTTGCCTCGATACCAGAGCGAAGAAATGAAAATACAAAATATTTATTTCGCGTTTACAGTCCTACATTTGTGCCCCTGCGCCACTACGGTCTCTTTATAATTTTTTTTATTTAAACATTCGCTTGAGTGAGTGCAAAACAATTGCGTTTACTGTAAAATGATGTCTTTGTTTCTATAAACTGGCTAGCAAAATGCGACATTACTCAAAATATCATATAATTAATAGCGGAGACTAATTTAGGCGTTTTAACATTTGGTAACTATTCTCCATAGGAGATTCTCACCTTATTAAGAACAGTAATATTTAAATAAAAATACCAATTTGTCAAAATATTTGTTTGTATATTGTATTATAATGATGGTCTCGAGAGGCCTGTACTAGTGAGATGCCGTGGGTCTTCCAAGCCTAGCTCTACATTAAACTTAGGCTAAATAGATATCTAAATATAGGTAGGTATATATCGAACTCGATACGCCCGTCACAACAATCAAAGATATCGTATCGTATTTTACGTATTAAACAAGCTTAACTTTTGGCCTATGAACTGTGTTACATACAATAAATGATTTCATAATTTATTTTTCTTACATGTAAGCTCAAAAAAAACCTTCCGATGAAAAATTGAGTTAAATTGTATGTTAACAGTCCATAGATCGTTGAAAATACCCAAAAAAAGAGCTTCAAGAGAGAGAACCTAGTGTCATGACCCTCTTTTTACCATTTTCGCCTTAAGTGGCGCAAGTATACGCTGCGTTTCTATTTTGTCAGAGCGGGTAAATGAATTATTTAATTCTTCCGAATTGGGATCAAACTCACCATCATTGCGTGTACCACTGCACCACAATGGCCTTTTCAGATGTAATAATAAAGTTAATCAATTAAATTTTTTTAGGTCGTCTTTGTCCGGGTTTTTTATATAAGCACCTAAATCAATCAATCATCCTCCCAGACAGAGATATGCCTTTATTTTTCACATACGCATACTGTATTAACTACATATTAGCCTAATAATCCACAAAATTTAATTATTTTTTCTAAAATGACGTAAATTTAGGGGCCCTGGAATCTGAGGCTATCAGGATAATGAATTTTAATTTTATTTAACTGACTGATTGATTCAACACTAAGAATAATATAACTTATTTAAAAATTAAAGCTATCGTGTCGCAGTGTACACTGTTTCCCACATACGGTAGGATAGGACAGAGGGAACATGGGACCTTGTGTTAAGACACTCCGTTTTCTTCCTTACTTTCCGCCAAATTCTTGAGAAGAGAATGCGCGTCGAGTGGCGAAACTCAACGCCGCGCTTTGCTTTGATGCCAGAGCAAGGAAACGTTCATTTGGATCGATCTGGTATCGAGGCAAACCGCGGCGTTCACCCGGAATGCCTCTGCATTCCGGGTGAACGCTACATTATGTATTTAAACATAAAAAAAATAACTATAAAATTACATACCTATTACAAATTTGAAAAAAATCCAATAAAGCATACATTTAAATGAAAGCAACAAAAAATAACTTAAAATATACTTAAACTTTCATCACATAAAATCTAAATAATATACCTAAGCGATAAAGATAAATGCGCGGGAAAACTGTTGTCACTTCTTATTTAACAACGCGCCAAGACAGTCCTGTCTTTACTTTTTTTTAGAAGAAAATCAAACAAAGATCAACATTGTAGTACTTGTAAAAACAGTGTAAAAAATAAGTTAAATTTATAATTTTATTATAAATAAATAAGTGGTAGTTTTTTAGATTTTATTATAGTGCGTTTTCTAGAAACTTCGGTGAGTATATCTATAAATGTAAAGGACTAAAACAGGTTGTATTAGTTTCAAGTTGATTATGGCGAGGGTTTAGCGTAATAACATAACTGACTGATTTGTTATTGTAATTTATTTAAGCATTAACGACAAATGCGTGAGCCTTAAGACATAAAATGAAATGTCCAGTTTTTTTCCAGTTCCTTTAATACTTTCCTTTTCCTCCTTCCTTTATAACTTTCTAAGCTCAAAACTTTGGTGTGTGCATTTATAATTGTCTGTTAGCAACTCAGTAACAAAAGAGTTTCTTTATCTTAATGGGAACGTAGTGTCTTAACACTACGTTCCCCGGGTCCCTTTGCCTACCCTGCTTAGTGCGGGATACAGTGTAAAGCAAAAAAAGTAGCTATAACTGGGTAGACAGAGACAACACAAGTGTTAAGAGACACTAAGGCAAGGCTGGTTTAATTTATAAGCCGATCTTGAAATGCCGTTTTTATTCATAAATTATATATCATAGATATATTATATATTTATAAATACGGGCCAACGTGTTGAGTGGCGAAACTCAATGCCGCGTTTGGTGTACCGGAGCCAGTGATCGAACTCGTAACCATCGCGTTTGCAGTCACAAATATATATATATATATATATATATATATATATATATATATTTATATATATAATGTTAAACTGCTTAAACCGGTATTAATTTAAAATGCACCAAGATACGACACTGAATTAAATACACAAAAATTTTTAATGAAAACAGATAACTTTTAAAACATACACATCACTAAATTATCTTTTTTTCATGTACTTTTGAATATAAATAAGGCAAAGGCCTTTAGATTGTAGTTATTTAAGAAATCTAACTACATTCAATAAAAGGATAAAAATGCAGTCACATTTTTCTCATATACTATAAGTATGTGATACGATTTTTTTATATATTTATGGTCTGGTTTGTTGGTATAATGAGAAAATGTTAAGGAGTTAGTAGGTACAATTCTCGCTTAGGATAATTTAATTTTAGCTTCACGCTGTATCTTAGTAGACAGAGGGAACCTAGGAACCTGGTGTTAAGACACTCCATTCCCCATTTTTCTTCGAATTGTGGAAGCATTGCGCGTTAAGTGCCGAAATATTTTTTCATTTCCTCGAGTGAGAATCGAACTCACTACTAGTCGCTCTAGCAATCGTACACTTGCCCCTGCGCCACAACAGACCTCAAATGCGTTTTTTGCGATATATGTATTAATTACTAATTTTTATACTTTTACCTATACTTATTGTCAAATTTTAATATTTAAGGATAACGGTACTATGTACGTTTAGATTAAGCGGCAAATTTCACGCAGAATGCGGCAAAATGATGAATAAATGCTTGGAGCTCCTAATTGAGTTGACCTAGAAGATTTCAGCTTGACTCCTTCCAACGTTTTCGAGAGAAAACAGTTCTGACAGATAGACGGACCACAAAGTAGTAGTGGTATAACATTTTTTTAGAATTCCTTATCCAAAATGTAAAACGGGACTCCGTTACTGAGACAGACATCTGTCGGTCTGTCCGTCTGTGACCAGGCTGTATGTCATGAACTGTAATAGTTATACCGTTGATGTTTTCAGAGATACTGTATTTTTGTTGCTGCTATAACAACAAATACTAAAACAGCATCAAATACAGCAAATGTTTTATTTTGGCGGTTTTTATCGATAATTTTCTGGAACCCATTGTGTGCGAGTCTGACTCGCACTTGACCGATTTTTTCTTATGAAGTACGGAACCCTAAAATTATATAAATTTGTATACCTATGAAAGTAATATTTGACTCTCCTACTTTCATTGTATAAATAATATTCGTCTACGTTAATGTACCAGTTCTCACGAAACATACTCTTAAAGTAAATGTAAACTTAAATATACATTTATTTTAGTTATAATGCTCGAACTGCCTTTATTTACCTGTTATATTTAACAGGCAAATAAAGGCAGTTCGAGCCTTTATTTATTTAAATCAAAATAATAATATATATCCACATATATAATATAATAATAATTATATATAATAACGTCATTTTTATACAATATCCAACAATCCTAGAGTAGAGAAATTAAAATAACTTATAATATATTTATATTACTTTTGGCATAAAGCCACTACTTCACGCCGGTTTTAAATGCCGGGGGTGGTAATGATCC
>DWAO01006329.1:0-11003 GCA_018230605.1 Heliconius congener
CCACTCAGCACGCAATGCCTCCAGAATTCGGCAGAAAGTGGGGAACGGAGTGTCTCCACATTAGGTTCTCTCTGCCTACCCTGCTGTATGCGGGATACAGCGTGAAGCTGATGTTATTTTACTATAAGAACTACCGCAAAACACTATAAATCTTATAATCCTTGGCTTATTCTGAAAATTAAAAGCTCATTTCAAACTTGATGTCCTCAATATTACAGATTAGCCGCGAAGATTGAAGTATACAGATTATGTAAAGTGTATTAATTGTGTTCAAATTTCCATACCTTTCATCATCGACGTGGTTTTTATAAGCCCTTTTGTGGAGTAAATCGTTAACCCTAAAAATAATTTAAAAAAATTATAATAGAAGTGAAATCTGTTGCTTTATCTTTTACTAGCTTATAACTGTAGGTACTCCCACGTGGTGAAATAGTAGAAATATCTGTTTCAACGTATTTCTGGATATTATGTCATATAATACTCCGCGAGGTCTAAGTTAATCTTTGTATTTGTGTGATTCTTTTGATGTATACTTCTTTAACGTATAAAAAATTGATTCGAAGCCGGAGGAGGAGGAGGACCAGGTCGGTTTCCAGGAGGCACGGATTGAATTGAGACTTAAGGCTTCAAAGGCTTCAAAGGTTATTTAGTTCTGGATTAATACACAAGTTAAAATATTACAAGATATTTCTAAGGCTTAAGATAACAAATAGAACTCTTATATAAGTAGAGTCACTTTGTTGTCTGTCTGTCAGTCAAGATCATTTTTTGTCAACATCGCATAAGGGTATCATACTGAAAGTAATATCAAATGTCTAGATTTTAAGTCTATAGAGGCATAAGAAATTTAAACTTCTAAGCTTCAAGACGCCATAAAAGAGGAATTTCTTTAATCATATTATACGAAACTCGCCGCGTAATCAAAATCTATCCTCTTCGTTGACCTAAAAATATGAAGTTTAGATAAAAGAACACATTTTTCATATATTTTAAAAAGTATTCCACTCTGAAAAAGAAAATATTTTAAGAAAGTCTTAGTGATCACAGCGCGTTGACGGTTTCCAAGAGTCGCAAATTCGAGTCTCACTACATTCAAATTTACGTAGTGTAAAACGTAAAGTTTTAATTCTCAGTTATCTTTACCCTGCTATATGAGAGGGATATTAATCACAAAACTGTAAATAATCACAAAATATTCTATGTCACACAAAAGGAAAAAAATTAAACTAATTTCCCCGTATTCGTGTTACATTACAATATTAATAAATTATAATCATTTCAAGCTTTTTTAAATTAGAGTTTTAATTATGATAAGAATAACGCAACTAACACAACAATAAACTGAGGTCACGCTTTGTTCTGATGTATAGTCGTTATACTGAGACCAAGGACATTTTTTATTTTAAAGAAAATAAAAAAGGCTTTAAGACCAGTACAATTCAAGAAGTACCTAAGGAGTTCTTAGAGTGATTTTAGGAGTGTTAGTTATCCAGTGGATTCAATAAATTTCTTAAGAAATAATGTGTCTTCTGTAATCACCACCATCATCCTAGCCTTTTAACAGTCCACAGCAGGACATAAGTTTCCACTAAGGCGTTCCACGTCAATCGGTCCAGGATTTCAGGATCTACTGGCTTCTAGTGACCTTGACCAGATCGTCGTTCCAGCTGGTCTTATCTACACACTGTGCGATTTTATTATTAATTATGATTATTACAAATTACAAAACCGTCTCCAAGAGTTTTCCATAAAAGGCAGTTCTAAGTTTGTCTGGACTAAGTAAACAGAAAAAAGGAAATAGCATTAGTTAAATATAAAAACATATTTTGGCAGTAGGTAAGTACATTTTTATTTTTATTAATACTGACGGTTGATGGGGACTACACTGAATACATCTATGAGCTTCAAGTATGACGCAGAATGTTCCCTTTATCGGTGATTACACGGATAATTTCCGGTTCTCGGGGCGATTTTATCAGAATATATTTTGCTTTAAGAACTCTTTAAGGCTCTTTAATTTGTGTTTTCTAGTTACACATACTAGTCAGCGCCTCAAAGTTGGTTTATATATGTAGTTTTGATATAGATCCACTTTTACCGTCTGTATGTATGTCAGAACAAATTTCCAGCAATCCTTTCTTAGTGCTATTACAAAGAGAGGATTCCTCTACTCAATATACAATGTGTCGAAAACTCGGTGGAAAATTGGGAATGGATTTGGCACTAGGTTCCCGCTGTTTTCCATACTATCAGAGAAAACGCATGAAACTACTTTTTTATCGAACGTCATACATTTTTCTTGAAAGCAGGATAGGCTAGATAAAATTAAGACAGTCTATTCTACTTTATTTGGTCAATTTATATTTTACTAGATTACGTTGATAACCTATAACATTTTATATTTATTCATATATATTTTATGTATGGTGTATGGGGCATGGAGTGTCTTAACACTAGCTTAACACCCTGCTGTTTGCGTGATACAGCGTGAAGCTGATTTATTTATTTTATTTTATGTAACACATAATTTAACGCTAACTCTTATTCTGTTTTGCGTTGCATATTTTGACATCTGCACACTTTGACATTCCACGTTGTGTGTTGAGCGGCGGAACTCAATGCCGCGTTATTGCTTTTGTCATTTAAAATCGTAATTAATTAATCAGCTTTACATTGTATCCCGTATAGCAGGGCGGGTAGGGGAAACCATGTCTTATAACACTCCCTTCCTCATTTTACGTTAAATTTATCAAGGCATTATATGTTGAGTGGCACAATTCAACGCCGGGATTTTGTCTTATTGACAAAGCGAAAGAAATTAAAATGTTAATAAATAATAATTCATTCTCCTGAATATGGGAACCGAACCCATAATTGTCAAGTTACAGTCACACCCTTGTCTGCGCCACGACAGTCTCATTTAAAATTGTTATAAAATAATAATAAAACAACATATAATTTAATGTCTAATGACTAAGAACTACTGTAAATTGTTCAGAACTTCAGATTTAGATTTATAAAACGTTTTTACGAATTCTAAAATGTACGCGATAAACGCGAAGAAAGCGATAGCTGGAAATATTTTAAAAACAATTTTAACCTAAAAAAACACCTATTCACAATCATTTATCATAATACAATATACATACGTCAGGATGTCAGATTTGCATAGCCTACTTTAGCGTGGGGTCACAAGTTCGAATTTTACGTAAGTAGAATACTTTCGTAATACCTTGGCGTGATAAAGGATTCAAAAATAACATGTTTTTACTTCTTTTTACAGCATGACGCTATATTCCGCACATACCAGGGTAAGCAGGGAAAACCCTAGAAACCTAGTGACAAGACACTCCATTCCACTTTCCATCCAATTCTTGAGGTTTTTTGAATTGCATCTTAAGTGGCGGAACCCACGGCAGCGTTTTGCTTTTACCATACAGTGAGAGTCGTACATACAATTTCACGTTGATAGCGCACGCTAGCGCTCTTGCGACGAGCTCACATTTTTTCCCGGGTAGGTAAGAGGCACTTGATGCAATGCATTTTTGACTGTCCAATGTAGTACAGAGATATTGAGTGTTGAATGGCGTAACTCAACGCTGCACTATGTCTTGTTACCAGAGCTAGAAAATGTAAAATATTCACTCCCCGAGATCACACCCAAACCTTCTACCGTCGCGTTTGTATGCAAACGCCTCACTGTATAGTTTTACTTTTATTTTCACACGTTTTCTTCGAATTCAAACTAAGCCTTTTTTTAATAAGTATCTATTAAATTTTTGAAGTAAAAGAGAATAAGCTTCACCATTTTCCAGAATTAACTTTAGCGATTTTCTTTTTGTTCTTAAAACATCTACAAAATATCTTAAAAGAGACGATGTTCCTAGAAAATATTTCTTTAAAATACTAACAAAGTGTATAAATTCAATTTTCTTCGAAACGTAACTTGTCACGTACAATATGATCACAATTCCTCTTGTATGATAAACAATTTATATATCACTTTTCGGTGAAACAATGACGTAATTGCACGTTTTTTTTTAAATAACCTAAATAAATGTAAAATCAGTTTGCGAACTTTGAATAGACGCAATGTCTACTGGAAAATATTAAAAAGTGAAAATACGTCATTGTTGCACCAAGTTAGCGATATTGTATGTAAAGATATGTATTATTTGATTAATTTTCAACTTCCTGAAACTGAACTTAACTATAAAACAATATAAATAATTAATTGTAAAGAAGTCGGTAATCACACGTGAAATAGTTTTTTGTTACAGCGTGAAGCTACGCTTACAAAATTATATTTTAACTATCCCCTACAGAAGATGTTAAAAGATAAAAAATAAAATGGACAAAATTTCGATACAATTATGCCATCTTTATCTTCTATAACGTGAAATCAAAACGTATATCGATGTCTTTTCGAATCACTTATAATCCTCTTTTACACAAACTGACGGGTGAGCTATTACATGTCAGTTTATTTCTTTTTAAATCTCATACTTGTATCTGTGATGACCAGTAGCGATTGTAAGCCCGACTGGTTCAGGTTCGGCTCTCACTCGAGGTAATGAAATATTAATTTTAAAACGCGGTGGTGAGTTTCGCCACTCCGGTTTCCGGTTCTTCTCAGCAGAACAATATGCCTTCAGACACGATGGTAGCTTTTAGCTCAATCGACGATTCAAAAATGTTTCTTATAATGAATTTGAATTTAAATTTTAACTTTAGTGGAATTAACTTAATTTTTCATAAAATGAAAATCCAAAACACATATAGAGGTGAAAAAGAATCGAACCCACAACAGACAGCATTTACAGTCATACGCCCCTACGCCACAACAGCCTCAAGGAAAATATGAAAATGTTTAAAAAAATATTTTTAATCTTACTAACTGAACTAAAACAGTGCAGAAACGAGTGAACACAAACATGAAAACTAATTCGTGAGATAAACCAATTTGCAGGATGCATTATACATTAATCCTTTCACCTACTCTAAGTTAGAAAGTATGTATATACATAGTAGTTTATATGTAATCTCTACAAACAAATATTTAAATAGAATTAATTACACTCAGATATGTCCATTTAATTTAATTGTTTCTAAATAAATACTTTTTATTTTATAATGATAAAAAAGAAGCAAATTAACGCTTTTTTTAATATGGCATTTGTACTGAAACAAGCGTGAATCGTAAGCGTGTTAAAAAGGGAAACCTGATGCTAAGACACTCCGTTCCCTACGTAGCGTTTAATTTTCGAGACATTACGTATTCAGTGGAGGAACTCAACGCCGAGCTTTGGCTTGGTATCAGAGAAACGTAGGAAAGTAAGCAATATTTTGACTCATTTCTTGTCGTCCAATTTATTTGATAATTTGCAAACACAAATGAACCTGTTATCGTTATCGGGCCAACAAGGAATATGAAAATGTGTTTTTTTTTATTTAAAATAATTATTTTAAATCTATATTTAATGACACAATTTTAAATGTAATTCTTAAAACGTTACTTTTTAAATGTATATTCTAAGACTTATGTAAACATATTAATAAAACATTATTTGTTTCTCATTAGAACTAAGAAATAAGACAATGTTCTTTAGATAGTAATGATAAATGCTCGTAAAAATATATGTATTTATAAGATGTACCGTTGTGGCGCAGCGCCTGTTTGTAAACATGACGGTTGTCGGTTCGATTCTTATTTGAAGGAACGTATGATTTACTGTTCCTTGCTTTGGTAACGAAGCGTGGCGTTGAGTTTCGCTACTCAACATGCAATGTCTCGATAATTACGCGGGAAATGGACAACGAAGTGTCTTAATACTAATCTCCCTTTGCGTACCGTGCTATATGCGGGAGACAGCGTAAAGTGTAAAAATCAAAACTCTATGGGAACCTAAAAAGAAAAAAATACTTAGAAACAATATCATTTTCCTTTCAAATCCCTTTTCTGTAACTGAACACGGAATGTCTCAAGTTCCATTTTAAAGAAGAGAACGGATTGTTTTAACCGACTGAGTCACAAGCCTCTGCTTACCCTCCTATAAACGGGATGAAGTATCTACTTGACAAAAGAAAATAAAAAAAACATTACTTTTGTTCGAATATTATAATAAATATAGTATAGGAGTAATATTTTTAAATATATATTATTCAGCATCTTAATCAAAATGTAGACACTCTAGTTATCTCGTGAAAATAGTTTTTTTTTTGAATGAACAAAGAAAATAAAAATGAAGAATGAAAAATCTGTATATCTTTTCATAACGTTATTGAGTAACTGACAGACAAATTGCAAACGAAACTAGAAAGCTACTATATTACTAATACCTACAGGAACGGAAAAAAAACGAGATTGTCCATTTGCTTTTTTTCAGTTACTTTTCTCTGATATAATGGTAGCTAAATGAAATTTAAGTCAAAATGAACGAATTTTCTTATTGAAAAACGATAGCAAAGAATCTACTATAGTAGTACAAGTAGTATTGGCCGTCAGGGAACGTTAAGTGGCCGGATGAGTCAGTTAGTCCGAATTATTGTTATCTTACAGGTTGATTGCCCGCTAGAGCGTTGTAACTGGCAAGTTTACTTTGAATATATGTTTTTATCATATTTGGAAAATATAGTAGGCAGAGAATATATAGTGATAAAACAATAAGTTTTTATAAATTTGCACTCTTTTTTAAATTTTTTATTGTCTAAAACATAACTGGTTGAAATCTAAAATGGGCTTTATGCCACTGAGGATATAAAAAACATTTTTATATTAATAAATTTTGCTTTGATCTTTTTTAATTTTTTCAGTTTTAAGCCTTATCTCGTATAAGGCATAATGTACGGACACTTTGTTCCCCACTTTCTTTCCAATTTACGATATTTTTTATTTAATATATAACTTTTTATTTATTTATTTATTTATTTATAGCGTTTTAAATGTTGGAACACAATACCGCACTTTATTTTTACTAAAGGTTAGAAATAAATATGATTTAAATATAATATCACTCAACCGAATGGGGATGCAACCCACTAGCAAAAATCCAACTAAAATCTCATGTAAATAATTATTGAAATTAAAAATTTTAAATTGAATCAAAAGCAATTAAAATTAAATTTTCTAAAGCAATTAAAAGGCATAAATGCTAACGCGTTTTTACCAATTTACTTAATAGCTTTTAGTAAAATTGGCAAACTTCTCTAAATTATTGTTACTTTGTTCACATTTTTAGGGGCCGTCGGGTCGTAGCGGCACCGTATATGACTGTAACGACGACGGTTGTGGGTTCGTTTGCCACAGTTGTTTTCATTTCATTATCTCGCTACCAAGATAAACCACAGCGTTAAGTTCCGCCACTCAAGACGCAATGTCTCGAAAGGTGAAAAGTGACGGGCGTCTTAATATTAAGCTGCCTCTGCTTAACCTGCAGTCTACGGGATACAGCGTGAAGCTAAAAAAAATCTTATTCATGAAACCTAAATATTTTTTTATAGGAAAAATAAATATGTTGCATATGCATCATTTTAAAGCATGTAATCATAGAAAATTAATTTATCGTTGATATTTATATGAAGCGGCTCAATTGACAAGAATATTCCACACACAGCATGGTAGGCTGAGGGAACCTAGTGATAAGACATTCCCTTTCTCTTCATATATTTTTGATTAGCTTCACGCGCTGTATCCCACAATAGTAAGATAGATAATTTCCTAGAGTTGAGGCACTCCGTTCCCCAGGCAATGTCCAACTTTTTCATATGGAAAGTTGCGCAACTCAACGCCTATCTTTTGCCAATGTCTCACTGGTCCAAGACAGGCTCGAGTGTTTAACTATAAATTATATAATAATGATGTCTACAAAACTTAATAGTTGTGAATTCGATCCCCACTCGAGGATATGAAATATTTACTTAAATTTATATTTCCATATCTTCGCTATGATGTCGAGGGAAAGCGCGGCGTTGAGTTCTGCTAGTCAACACGCAATGCCTTCAGAATTCGGCAGAAATTGGGGAACGGAGTGTCTTAACACTAGGTTCCCTCTGCCTACCCTGCTGTGTGCAGGATACAGAGTGACGCTGATTTAAATTTAATTTAAAAAAGACTACACACAATTTATCAACCGTCCAATAACATCACTAAATAAAACCACAACGTCTAAACGGAGCACATTATTAACTGTAATTTACTAGTATATTGACTCTAATATACGAACGACACGGCTTCCTCACGTATATTTGTTCTATATCAGTTTTTAATACCGTTTTTACAACTTTAGTATCTACATTACGTTTGTTCTGTAAATACATGCTATCTTCAATGACATTGAAATCTTGAATGTTTGAATTATATATAATATGAATATTATATGAAATTTTCTCAGTATTATTGTGAAATTTGACGTGAAATTAGTGTAAAAATGGTATTTACGATTGCCCAGAGTGTAAACAGAGTGGAGGGTGATAAGGGGCTGGTGTTTAAACGGTTTGCGTTATCAGTTATAGGTGAGTCATTGGTTTCTAATTAGGTTATTCTATTTTGTAATTGTGATTAGAAAATGTTGTGTTAATTATCTAGTTTCTTTCTCTTTATCACTCCGTTTATACCTTTTAAGGAAAAAAGGAACCCATATAAGATCACTTTACGTCTGTTTGTCTGTCAAGACCCTTTATCTCAGGGACACTTGGAGATATCAAGTTGAAATTCAGACCTTTTACTCACATGTATAGCCCTGTGATTTCCTGATAAAAAACGTATATCTGTATTAACTTAGAAAAAAGATATGACCGTGTATACCCCAAAAAACGCGTATTTCGACACTATTAAGGAAAAAAAAATCATAGGGTACTTCCGGTTGAGCTAGAATTATGAAATTTGGCAGCTAGCGTCTACAGGTAGTATACTAGTTTAGGAAAAAATCTGAAAACTATATATTTGTGGTTAAATTTTTTTTAACTGTGTGGTTAAATATAAAATTTTGCCCCCGCAAAATTTGATATTAAAACTGCTAGTTCAAGTGAGGTATCAGATGAAAGGCATCTGGCTATGCTAAGCCAGAATATCAAAAAAGGTCGAGACCCAATTTTTATGGAACCCTCGGTGGGCGTGCCCGACTCGCCCTGTACGGTTTTTTATATATTCTTGTATATGATGTGATAGCGTTATTTGTTGTTGTTAAAATAGAAGTTCTAGTTTGATTTTGACCTCCATTTTGGATTTTTTTCAATTATTTCTATTAGTTTTTACTATATTTTTTTTTGTTCAAATCTTTTATATGTATCCTCTCATTTTGAAATATGTAGTTTAGAACTCATGTATTAAATTTTTTTTATATATTTTTTCCTTTGTTGGCTTTAGCAGGAATTAACGAATTATATATATTTTAATTATATAAAAAAAATCTAAAATATATATACTAATATTTTATCTAAGGAAAGGAAATCCTTAAAATAAGCTAAACTTTAACTGCAAATTATTCGCTTCAAACCAGATGTTTTAAAATATTGAAAATGTTATATAAATTATAAACTAAGAGTAAAAACAAAAGAGACAAGAAAAGTATTTTCATATTTCAAAAAAAACTTATACCTATACCTATAAACACCTTATACCTATAAACATATATAAACATAATCGTGACTTTTGCTGGTTATATTCCTTCTCGGAGAATGCAATATTCTTTTTTGTATCATTTTAGTAACAAAGCAAAGCCCAGAATTGATTTCCGCTACTCAACACGCAACGCCTTGAACACGGTTCCCTCTGCTCACCCAGCTATATGCGGGATACTGCGTGAAACTAAAAGAAATCCATTTAAGCATTAATATCGCTTCAATAAATATTTTTATTTGTAAGAACTTTCGGAATAACAGTCTTCGTTTGTTTTCTAGAGAATTTGTTATTTTAGGTCGTTAACGTTTCATTGAGTTATTATACTATTTTTACTATATTATAAGGATGTTAGATTTTAGTGTTCCGAAGGGTAAAACGTGATCCTATTACTCCGTTGTCTGTCCATCTGTTTGTCGGTCCGTCTGTCACCAGGCTGTATCTCATGAGCCATCGAGTTCAACCGCCGCCACTCAACAAGTAATTCGGCGGAAAGTGGGGAACGAAAAGACTTAATATTAGGTTTCGTCTGCCTACTCTGTTATATGCGGGATTCAGAGTAAAGCTGAAAAATAAAATAAAATAATTTATATACAATTTTTTAGGTCAGTCGCGGCGCAGAGGAAAGAAGTGTGACTATAAAATTGATTGAACTTAGAGGAAAGTGGGGAACGGAGTGTTTTAACACTAGGTTCCCTCTACATATCCTGCTATGTGCGGGATGCATCGTGAAGCTGATTTATTTTTATTATTTTTTTTTTCAGTCAGCCTACCGTTCTTCACTCATGGAATAGAAAGTACTAACTTATCAATAGCGGATCATTCAGGCCATTTCGTGACACCATACTACGTACCGTGGACCACACTATCGTTTATAGTAACCTGTATACTTAGTACCCCCATACAGGGGTACTTAATTGACAAATGGGGGCGAAAGTTTGGTATTTACTTAGTTATTTTATTGCAAGGGGTGAGTAATATTTTTTTATTTTGTAATTATTGAAGTCCTTTTTTATTTTTGGTTTTCCATTATATTGAATTTTATGAGATAAAAAACACTAGCTCTTACTTTCTATTACACTCAAAAGAAAACTGCAGGTATACTGGAATACATCGAAATAAATAACGTTATATAATATAACTATAAAATTTTAATTAATTTTTCATATTTATAATTATTTTTCTCATATTTTTTTCAAATTATATATGTATCGTACAGAATTTTGTGATCTTTTTACACATTGTAAGGGCCATTGGTAGTTCTAGCCGCAATTACATCGAAACGACTAACGTTATCTCCATATATAATAAAAGGATAGAAAAGTCAAAAAAACATGAAAGATATAAAAAAAATAAAAATTAGGTCGGTTAATATGTCGATTATAGA
>DWAO01006330.1:0-11003 GCA_018230605.1 Heliconius congener
AGTAGGAAGGCAGAACCTGGCAAATAGCCGGGATTAATGCCAGGAAGAAGAAGAAGAAGGCTGCATTCTTCAGAAGTGCTATAGGATATACGGTGTAATTAGCCTTAAATAACGAAATAACAATAATAAGGAACGTCATCGAATTGCTTCAAGCGGATGCGCTGCACACATAGTTGATTATATGTCAGTACGTTGTATAACAAAAATAACCAATTTTATTAGATCTAAAAAAGTCCGTAACACCATATATCTATATCTTATAAATAAATAACAATAAGGAATTTTGTGACAAAAAATAATTGAAAATCTTTGTTTTTTTTTCACATGTCTATTGAAAATTTACGAGCGAAAGTGATTTAATTATCACGTAAATTTAATGAAGATAATCTTTGGCTTATATAGCATGTAATTTGGACGTAGCATGTACTTTTCGAGAAAATGTAAAATTAGAATCATTCAACGATCTGTTTACGGCCGCAAGCCTAGGCTCGAACACCGCGGGGAGCGTCCTTCCCGCTGATGACTTCCTATCATACAGCCACATACATATGTCCGTGTTGTGTCATATACATACAGATGTCAGTGTTTCAATCTGTTGGCAAATGCAGCATTATAAAATGATTATAGCCGCGAATGGGCCTCTTGTCATTTAGATTTAAGAGAAGGTAAAGGAATAAAGTATATTTGTAACTTAATTAACAATTAAAATAAAAAAATAAATCATCTTCACGCTGTATCCCGCATACAGTAAGGTAGGGGAAAGGGGAATATAGTGGAGGGAACAATGATATAAGTTTAACTCCCGCTCATGGGAATGTATGTTTCTTTCTTAAAGGAGGAAAAGTTACGGTACTAGCACGAAACGTATTTAAATAATGTCAAAGTAAAGAATGGACTATAAATATGTAACTTGAACTTTTTGTTATTTAATTTGTAAAGTGTGTGAAATAAATTGAAAATATTTAGTAGCTTACCTTACCTCCATATTACCTAAGAACTTGGATAGGTAACGAAAGACAATGGTATTCCATGTCATAATAATTTCTAGTAAATTGATATCTGTTGTTTAATCATAATATGATTTATATATTATATCTATACATATTATAACACAAAGTCCTCTACCGCGCTTGTATATCTGTCTGTTTGCTATTAATTTAAAAGCTACGGCACAGATTTTTATGAGGCTTTCACTAATAGACAGAGTGATTTATGTAGAAGGTTTTGGTGTAATTTCACTTCGTTTTTATCTAAATTGACTGAGATATTATTGAAGAGGCGGTTGTTACATATAAATCGTATATTACGTAAACATATAAGTTTCAAACATAAATTATGCTTTACTAAACATAGCATGCGTTGAATTAGGCATACTCCAAAAGTTCTTCCACAATAACTTGGTAGATCCACACCATTACTTCATGTAGATCACGTCGAAAAGGCAAGTGACGGAACAGATGTATACGGCATAAATTATATTAGGATTTGAAAATAGACGGTTTCATACATTTGCGTGATATTTCATATCCTCCGCCGCATATCTTGAACACTCGCATCCGCAATTTAGTTTGCGGCTCACCGCTGACAACAGACACGTGTTGCGCAGTTTTCAAAGTTAAGGATAATTTTGTGCTTTTGTATAAATTATAACAATTATTATTATACATATTAAAATAAAGAGATTGTTTACTTCGTTATAAATAACTTTTAATAATTTATATTACTACCGTAATCTTTTAAAAATATCACTCTCTTATCTTATATAAAATAATGCGTGTCCTCTATGTTTGAAAAATGTTATCAGTGTCATGTACTTTCTACCAATAACTAAACACAACTCGGAGTTTAGTATAATGATCATTAGCCCGCCATTGGTGGCGTGTATGTCTGTGAGATAGGGTGATTTGAAAAGATCGTATAACTTTTTGACCCACCGTCGATGCGAGTTGTGATTTCGCCTCCTTTTTCATAATTTTTTAAGATCGATGAAAGGAATGGGGCTGTTGATGCTCAATGACAAGGTGGGTGCCGAGAACGCAGTTGGCGAAAATATAAGAGAACTAAATATTTGTGCCTTAAGCACATAGTGCCTTGTTGCAGTACTTGTTTGACGGTACAAGAAGAGTAATTTCAAGCTGGTGTGTACTTTTTTGTGTTAGAAGGATATATGTTTTTTTTTTATTTTCAAGAATTTCTAATGTCAGAAGAATAATAAAGACCAATTAAGACACGTGCATAAGATTGTTATAAGTTTAAAGAAATATATAAGAAATATGAAAAAACCTGTTGATTTTTTGTGTCCTAAATATGATTGTATAATGAAAATTAGCAAGTTATGATTTGCCAAATACATATGTTTTATTGCCATATATGTATGCAAGATTAAAATGAAACTATATAAACGTTATTTTACTAATTGTTGTTCGATGAGACTGTCGTCACCAAAGATGTAAGTGGAATTGACGTCATGTATGGCGGGTTAATTTTAGTTATAAAACCTTCAAATAGCACGTACACTTTTTTAGGTTCAGGCAGTATATGAGCAGGGTAGGGTCCAGACAATCCGTTCCCCATTTTCCGCCGAATTCCGAAGGCATTATATATAGTGGGGTGGAACTCAACGCCACATTTTTCCTTCACACCATAGCGAAATATTAAATATTTCATTTCCTAGAGTGGGAATCGAACCCACAACCTGTCGCATTTACAGTCACACTTTGTACCCCTGTGTCACGAGTAGCCTCAACCGCTTAACACGCATATGTATATACGATTAAAATTATATATTCCCCCTTATATAATTTGTTAGCTGCTAGCAAATTTAATAATAACATGAAATAAAGGGAATTTATTATAGAAATTTCATTCTTTAGTCCATAAAATAGAGTGACAACGCAGAATAATAAAGAAGCGGCCGTAACTCTTAATAACCTGCCAAACCATTTTAAGCGTAATATAATCTGAAACGCAAACTTTCAGTATAACTTAATGATCAGTGACCAAGCATCTTAAAAAAAGTCTAGTTTATTATGGTTCAAAATAAAATATGAATATTTTAATATTCTTTCAACACGTAATGCCTCATAAAAATCGGCGGAAAGTGGGGAACGGAGTGTCTTAACATTAGGTTTGCTGTATGCGGGATACAGCATGAAGCTTTTAAATATAATTTCAAATTTTATTATTATTTATTAAAGTCATAGTATAAGAAGTATCCAGATTACTTAGAAAATATTATCATGATTTCAAACTAATTTTAATTATTTTTTCTTTTGCTTCACACTGTATCCCGCACATATTCTCTCCCTAATTCTCATTTTAATTTAGCTAACATTGCTTATTGTTGTAATACCGCATAAAGCATGGTAGGCAATCAGTGTTAAACTCCGTTCCCCATTTTCTCCTCAATTTGTGGAAATTGAACCCACAACTGTTGTAATTGTAATCAAACGCTTTGCCACTACAGTTTCAACATTTTACTAAAACATAAATATTATTTTTATCAGTTCATAACTTCGCTTTGTTCTTCATATTTAATCAGTTGCTATCATCTTGTGGTATTCACGTCATTAATCCGAAAAATGATAGCTTATTTCGGAAGAAACGTTTATTTTGCTGCATTAATGTTTATGTAATAAGTACTTACGAGTGCGTATGTTCGCACATGTGCTTTGTGTTTATTGTATTCAAAATCCCCAATTTGAGCTTTACATCGCCACTTAAAAGTTCAGTATACACTTAATATTTTTTTTGGGTTGGAAAAGTTAAAACGAAACCCTTAAAAAATCACTGTGTCGTGCGCCTGTCAAGACCATTTGACTGGAGATTACGTGAATGTATCAAGCTAAAATTAATAACAAGTATATAGGTAAACATTCACTCGAAGCATGGAAAAAATCGAGCTAGCGATATTTATTTATGTATTACTTTTGCTGCATGTTATATGAAATTCACCGCGAAATCAATACCAAAACGACGAACGTTAAAAATAATTTTACATAATGTAAAACGTACTTTGCTTTTGTTAAACAAAAATAATTTAATAAAGATTTTATAATTTTGAAGTCGGTGCCAAGTAAAACAAACAGGCTTAGTAATTCGATATTGTAGAAGGCCTTTGCAGCATTAACTTTACAAAGATAAAAACTTTCAAAATAGCCTGACTCGAAGGTTTTGATGGGCGTGTCTGACTGGCACTTAAGCGGCTTTTTTTCTTATAATAAGTTTACACCAAATATAAAATATCCATTTTGATTGAATCGTTTATCTTATAAACTATTCAAAAAAAAAAATTATATAGAAAATGACTTAGGTGTATATAATGTATATATTTAAATAGATAAAAAACAAGTACCTACGCTGTAGGATAAAATAAAAGATTTTTAAAGGAAAATGTGGTACAAATTAAATACATCAAATCGGATTTCGCCTTGACGAGTGATGTATCCGCTATGAATATAACAGAGTTTTGAATGAATAAAAAATGTAATATGAAATTATTCGTTTCTCCATCTCCTTTATCGTAAAATTGACAACTTAAGGCGATATGGAAAGTTAGCGCGATATAGCAACAGAATTATTAAGGTATGTAATGACGAAAAATATTTATATTATAAAAAAATTCAAAAAATAAATCAGCTTTTTGCTGTGTCTCACAGGCCGCAGGCTGAAAGAACCTAATGTTAACTCCGCACTTTGAGCAATTCTTCTAAGCTTGTTTTCATAAAATATTTTTTCCGTATCTTAAATGGTAAAAATGGAATCCCAATAAGAGTTCTCCGAAATACTTTGCTGCAGACCGCTACAAGTCCTCAACCAAAACTTCTTGTGTACTTATAGAAGCCCCATGGACTTCCCTGACTCCCCGCGAGAAATGTATCCTTGTATGTACCCAACAAAGAGGGCAGTATGTTCTCTTTCTATAAGGGATATCAAGGTGAAACCATTGTCGAAAGAGCTTAAATACACGTTGTACCTCACGTTTACCCAGGAGAAGAAGGAATTTCTGATCGGCCGGTGATTGGAGAGGAGAAACAGGTTCGAAGGTGGCAATTCACGAGGTTCAGGGTCTGACCAACGTGACCGTTGTAGTGGTAAACATAAAATTGAATAGGCTGTAGCTACATGATAGCGTTTCACACGCTGTCGTAGCAACATCTCGGCACACCGACAGCTACACGTACTATAGCGAAGGCAAAGATGACGCGGTTATTTTGTTAACTCGGAACGCGACGGGGGCAATGACAAAACGCATTGTGGAATATAGTTTAAATATGGCTTTGAACGATAAAAACGCAGCGGTGACTTTTTCCAGTATAGTCATGCCCTTATCCTAGTAGAAAGTACTTATAATACTTCTTAATTTAGATCTGTCTATATAAATAATATAAGTATGTCTATATAAAATAATTGTGTAATTATGTATATATTATAATATTATTAATCATATAAACACTCGTTTATCACCTTAGATGCAAGTAAAATTTATAAAAACAATGTTAAAAGAAAAAATAATATATTCTAATACTATTATTAGAATATATAATTTTTTATAATACCTATGTATTCATTGTATAAAACCTTCAATAATGTAATTAATATATATATATAATAAGAAACTTAGACATATATATTTTTTGAACTTCACGTTATATCCCGGATGTAGCAGGATAGGCAGCCTACTGTGTCGGCTTTCAACCGAATCCTAGAGGCACTGCGTGTTGAGTGTCGGAATTCAACGCCGCGCTTTGCCTCAACACCAGAGCGAAGAAATGAAATGTAAATTTCAGGCAATTTTTTTTTAATAGCGACAAATATAATAAATAATATATACTCTTCTTTTAAATAACTTTGCAAAGGCACAGAAAATTGTGAATAATAAACATTTTCTTTAAACACAACTTTCTGTTAGTTTTCAAAGTAAACGAAATATAAAATATGAAGTGAAATGAGGTAACTGACTGCAATAATTTATTTTATTCGACTTGGATAAATAACTAAAATGTTTCGAAATGGTCTTGTTTATTTAATCCGGGTCTAGTCTGAGGAAGTCGCCGGTGAAGAGCGGTAAAGTGTAAAGATAAGTATGCTGTAGAGGAGGAGCAAAGGGAAGCAACGAAAACGTTCCTCGCTGTTTTTATAATCGTAGTAAAATATATATTTAAGCGTTGTATTATTGAAAAATTATAGGTTTAAATAACATTTATTATCAGTATAATGAAATGTAGATACCAACCAAAATTAAGTATAGGTTTAAAAGTTCGGTTTAAATGGTGCAAAGGGGCATACATTTAAATCCTTTTGTATATTATTTGTATCCTTTTGTATTTTAATTATAAATTACAAATATTTAAAAATTATTTGCTTGTTTTTACGTGTTATGTAAATACTCGTACATTTAAAAACATTGTTTTGATATCACAAGCAGTTATTTCAAATTTATTTATATGTATATAGTCGTGGCGTGGTAGTGTATAGTCGTGGCGTGGCGGCACGAAGTGTGATTGTAAAACCGACAGGTTGTGGGTTCGATCCCCACTGGTGGTGATGAAATATTTAAAGAAGTTGATGTGTGTTACCTTGTTCATTTTAAATGAAAACAATGAAATTTTAAATATGCGGCAGTGATCGTTAATGCATATATAATATATGCTCCATATATGCTAATATTTAATTAAATTCTATAATATTTGGCGTAAAAACTATATGTTAAAAGTTCCTAGCGGTAATGAGAGTATTTAGAAGTGCTAAAATGGTTGAACTTTTAAGTCGGTGAAAAATTTGTGTCTTGTATATCTTACTACTTTGCACGAAGCTTCAAGTGGAAATGTAATAAAACGCTGTAGTGATAAATCGCTTTAAATGAGAGGGGGTTGAGTTAAACTATTTATGTTTCCGTATACAGAAAATATCAAATGCTATACAGGCCGTCGTGGTGCAGTGGCATGAGGGTGTGACTGTAACGCGACGGTTGCGGGTGCGATCCTAACTCCGGGGAACATGTTATTATTTATTAATATTTTCATTTCTTCGCTCCCAAAAATAATGTTTTGTATAATAATAAAACCTTTCAGTCGTGTCAGTTGAGGTAAACTAAAAATTATATTTTTTTATCATTTGTACACAAAATCTAATAGTAATTGTAGCTTTTTTAAAATCTTAACCTACATTGGCAGTATTCAAAATATTTCCCGTTAGAAACGTAACGTAACGTAAAATAACGAGATAGCGCTATTGTTGTTGTATTGTTCAAATATACTTTTACTATTCACTTTTTATTATAGTAATACTATTTTAGTTTTATATCGCATGTTACAATAGATGTATTTAATATCGCAAAGCCCACAAATATAGGTAATTTCATGAAAACTATTTCGAACTTTGTCAATACTATACACTTCAAATAATAACACTAGTTTTCGATGAAAATAGTTAAATTTTTTACAATATTTACTACAAAATAATTTCAACACAAACGAATTACACATAGTAGTATGTATGTATGTATGTATGTATGTATGTATGTGCTACTTTATTTCGTAGCACATTAAATTTCATATGAGATTTGAATCCATTACTTTCATATTTAATATTGATATCATACATTATGGATGGTTGGATCGGTACATTATGGCACGTCTTATTGATATTCGATTACACTAAATTGAAATAGAGGAATTTTTGCATTTGCTCGTTCCAATATTTGAATTTTGGCCCCGAGGGTGAACTGATTTAGTTGGAAATTGGCATCAAGATTGTGCTGTTTGACAATCTGTCCGGTCCAGCAATGTTGACTCGCATCGGTAACTGAACGGGTGATTGGTCATCAATCGGTCAATTCCCTTTGAATCGGCATTACTCGTTACATATTACTTATAGACGAAAATATAAATGAATAATGTTTTTGTTTAAATTTATTTCATTTACTGCGTTCGATAATAATATTTTATTAGATAGATTTTATTTATTATTAAAAATGGAAAACCTTGTTACCAGAGCGAAGAAAAGGAAATTTAATATTTCATTTTCTCGATTGGAAGTCGAACTCACAACCAGTCACGTTTACAGTTGCACGCACAAACATAACGTACGTAAATAAAAGTGTAGTCACAACATATATGTATTTATTTATTTAATACTTTATTACACCAATTTAATAATAAAAATATACAAGGAAAACAATAGAAAAATATGGTGTAAAGACGGCCAGATATAGTGACTAAATACATAGTACAGTGAGCTATCACTAGATTTTTTTACTCGTCTGGTCCAATGCTGGAATATGCATATATAATGTACGCTAAAACGTGTGAAACAAAAAAAAACACTGTGTTTTAAAACAAAAACCATTAAATACATAACAACACTCTTCATAGTCTTCACAAAATGTAGACAATTTGTGTGTTTTTTTTATTTCACACATGGAATATACAAGTGATTTTACGTTACCTTATTTAAATGCAAAGCTTTCGAATAGAGTGGTGTTGAATTTATTTTTTATAGATTTCATATAGTCTTTTTTTTAAATTATTTAATACTTTTATGTAAATTTGTATATTGAGTAAATTATAACCTATAAAGAAATATATTGTTTTCTCTGTGTACTTCATATAGCACTAACGCAAACGTTGTGAGCAAAACATTCTGAACAGAAAGTGGAAATTTATTTCTATTTTTCCAAATAAACTATAAAAAAATGTTTTGTTACTAAAAAAAATTGCTTATAACTTAAAATATATTATTTTTAATGAACAGCGAAATTTTGAGCTCTGATAAACGATTAATGGATTACAATAAATTGTAAGCGGCGATTTAATTCCAGATTAAATTTTAGTGCCGTGCGTGAGTGTCGCACAGTACGAGCGAAATAATTGATTCGATTATACCTTCCATTCGGCCGGTGCACGAAAGGGCTCCTAACCGCAAAAAATAAAAACGGAAGCCTTATAGGATCGCATTGTTATTTGTCTGTCCGTCTGTCACGAACAATTATCTCATAAACGCGTGGAGATTACAAGCTCGTATATTATGTAGTTAATTTCATACGAAATGAGTGCAATTGCCCGTGAACTTAAGTTTGCGGGCATTTATTGACATTGTCTAAGTATTTCCCGTTGACCTTTAAATTTAATTTGATATGAAAAATTCTGATATGGACTCGCATTTAAAGCTTTAGTGTATACTACGTTAAAGGTGATATTTGTAGGCGACTACAAAATATATAGGTTTTCCTCAGATCCTAATAGAGAAAGATATATTTTGTTTAGATTAGAATATTTAATTTCGTAAAAATAGTTTGTTCGATTTTGATAATTGAAAGAGTAAACTACAGGTATGGAAACGGTCTCGAATACAAAATTATTTATTTCTATAAGGATTAATATAAAGTACAGGTGACACGGTCTGATTATGGTCGGCAATTCTATCTTATATTATATTAAACTGTCTGATTATGGTCAAAAAAAAAAATTATATTGTGAAAACTACAGTCTTAAGCAGTTTCTGCAACGCATGCAATTAAAGATATTTTATGCCATGTATTGAAATTGTATATTTTTGAAATTATTGAATGGATCCCTATTTTTTTTTAGGTGCAAACATAGCCTATGTTACTCAGTGATAATGCAGCATTCTAGTGGTGAAAGAATTTTTGAAATCGTTCAGCAGTTTTAAGTTTCTCCACTACAAATATACACACATAAAAATCTTTCCTCTTTATATAATATCGATCGATCGATCGATTATTGATAGGATTGCAGAAAATAAGCTCTATAAAACAATCTATATAAGTATCTCAAAAAAATTATGAATAGATAACATATAGACGTTATTTTACATCGTTTCCATATCTCATTGAACAAAAACGTCAACAAATTCACATAATTAATCAAACTTATTTCTCTTTTGCTTAGCAATAAAATCTAGTCAAATCCTGTTTCATGATCTATATAGATAAAAACGGACGAACTAAATGACGAAGATTATGATGAACTATTAATGACGACATATACATACATACAAGTATAGAGAAAACTGTTTACGTTACTAAAGTACACACTAACAGTTTTAAACTCCGCACAGTCCCTAAGGTATCATAGCACGTAAAACTTCCCGAGTCTTCTATATTTAGTTTGATAATAAACTAGAAATTTCCCCCATTTACGTATGAATGAGACTTAATTTTAAGTTGCCGCATGCTTTAAAGGGAAGCAATAAACATTTTAGAGCTAAACATAAACCAAGCCGTAACATTAACATCTTTTTTATATGATATTATTAAAATATAACATTTGTATATTTGTTAGGTTACGTAAATTATAAAACTGGAAAGAGAAATGGAGATTTTTATAAAATAGTAAAAGGCTCATTATCTTTATTCAGTTTAGGTATTAACGGTCTTTAAAGTCTTTATGATTCATTAATTTACGCATATTTCGTTTCATCTGTATAAAGCTAATTAAACTGCACACAGCAAGAAATACGTTTGGATTATTTACTTTGAGTTAAAATTAAAATAAATCAGCTTCACGCTGTATTCCGCATACAACAGGGTAGGCAGAGGGAATCTAGGGTTAAGTGTTTTTTTAGGTTTTTCATATAGTAACGTATTATGAAATAAAGTCAAATTTGAGGTCAGTCGTGGCGCAAAGGCACAAAGTGTGACTGTAAAACCGACTGGTCGTGGGCTCGAAGCCCGCTCGAGTTCGCTCTGCTTTGTAGGCAAATCGCGGCGTTGAGTTGTGCCACTCAACACGCAATGCCTCCAGAATTCGGTACTCCTCCAGTAGAAAGTGGGGAACGGGAAAATGCCACTCTAAAATATTGTTTCAAAATAAGATACAAAACTGATATTACGATAAATACTTATATTATATATATATATATATATATATATATATATATATATATATAAAAGGACATGTAACTGACCGACTGAGGTAAGACGCATGCACAGCCGTAACCGCTGTGCGTAGAAACGTGAAATTTGGACAGATATTTATTTT
>DWAO01006331.1:0-11002 GCA_018230605.1 Heliconius congener
GAATTCACCCCTAAGGGTGCAAATAAGCGGGCGAAGCCGCGCGCGCCCACTAGTTATGTAATATTCTGGAATATATTTCCATATATTTCAGAATATATATAATGCATAATAATATTAGTTCAGCTTAGTATATGATACAAATAACTAATTTTATTTTCACATCCATTAGGTCAGTGTGTATATCCGTTTATCCGTCTACTATAAACAGTCTACTATAAACAACCCACAAATGATCCTATTTCGAGACTGGTAAAGCTCAAATTCAGCATGACCAGTATTGAGGACGCCCTCGCTTCAGCCACAGTGAGCTGAAAGGCTGTGGCTGGCTGATTTGTGTAATCGAGTAAGGAGATACGCTCGAGTAGAGTAACTAGTTGGTTGGCTTTTCTTTTGCCATCTTTCTGTATTATTTTTTTTAACTTCAGAAGATGTTTTAAGCGAAAATTCCAATATTGTTACCGTGTACTATGATACGTAAAATACAGTTTTTTTCGAATAATCTCTTAGTGCTCCCCTATATTCCCCAGATGTGTTTTGTCAGTCAGTCACTTTGTAACAAAAGATTTATCTATTTATATACATACATGTATATATTTTAAAAATCTAATCAGTTTTACGATGGATCCCGCACACAGCAGGGTAGGCAAAGAGAATTTAGTATTAAGATTCCGGAGGCATTGCATGTTGAGTGGCGGAACTTGCTATAATTATGTTGAATTTCTATATAATTATAATTGAAACAGAATTGTAGAAAGAAGAATTTCGACCTAGCTTGATGAGAACGTTTGTGGTCAGAGCGCTTGGACGGTTTCCAAGTGGTGGATAAGCCCTCATTCCCGCTTAAATAGTTTTTTAGATAACGTATAAACGTTTAAAATTTTATACGTTTTCTAAAAAACTATTTTTAAACAGTTTTATTATTATTAGATTTATGTAGATACCCAATTATTGGGTTAAAAACACACTACTGCCAAGTAAAGTAATAAAATAGAGATGCTGTAATTGTTCAGTAAATATAGTTTTTTTCTATCTAATTGCGATTCTTGAACTTTAACTTCGCTTCACTTCGTTATTAATAATTATTATCACGTTCACAATCACGTTTTTTTCTCAGGTCATTTCATGTCATTTTATCTCAGGAACATCTCAAATAATAAGAAAATTTATATCTCATCGAGATCAATTTTCTATTATAATAATATATAACAGTATTGACCTACTTATCCCCAAGACTGCTTCACGTGACCCAGCCGATGGTCACAACACAATGGTTCCTTCCCCTCGTGGTCACTTTGGTCCCCTCCGTAGTGCGTTTGCGGAATCAATAAAGCTTTTAACGTTAATGGCCGGACGGGACGCTCAGCTGCTGTTTCGGTGGCTGAGACCCACCTTGGTAGATTCCGTTGAGAGACATTTGAAAATATTACGGTATTGTTGCATAGTTTTTAGGATTTTTATATGAGATTAATATTTTATAAGCGTCAAAGTATACGAACTCGTGTCGTATAAAGTTTATTTTGTCTAAGTTATTTTTTTTTTGATAATTTGTGTTTAAATAAAATATAGACTAATCATTAAATCAGCGAAGATTCAAGCGTTTAATTGTGGACGCGATGGTTGTGGGTTCGATACCCACTTTTAAACAAATATTTAACATTTTCATACCCTCGCACAGGTGACGATGCGAAGCCCGGCATTGTGTACCGCCATTCAAAGCGCAATGCCTAAAAAATTCAGCGAGAAGTGGGCAAACGAAAAACTTAACACTCAGGTTCTCAGATCCCTTTTGTCTACCCTCCTATGTGCGGGATACAGCGTGAAGATAGAAAAAACGCAGCTTCACGCTGTATCCCGCACACAGCAAAGTAGACGGAGGGGACTAAAAAAAAAACAAAAATTTTCAATATGAACATGCAGACAAACACTATTTTATTTTATTCGTGAAATTTGATAACGGTTATCTTAAACGAATCAACATCATAATGTTACTTGTATAACTCATTTTAATCTCATTCTTTTATTTTTATAATACATTGTACTTAAATTTATGAAGCTTATATCTTAAGAATGTATTTTTGAGTAAATCTTCTTATCTTTATAATGTTAATAATTCCACAAACGTAAACATCAACTACTCGTTCAATAAAGATATAAGAAAGAATACTTTTGTTTGGCTAGATCGCTTCTGTTCTACATATTATGTTAGCTTTCTTTTTTTAGCGTCACAATGTATCCCGCACACAGCAGAGTATGCTGAGGGAACCTTGTGTTGGGTTACTACGTTCCCTATTTTCGTTGAATTCTGGAGGCATTGTGTGTTAAGTGGCGGAACTTAACGCCGCGCTTTGCCTCGACGCCAGAGAGAAGAAATGAAAATGTTAAATATTTAATATACTCGTGTGGGAATCGAATCCACATCTTGTCGCGTTTACATTGTGCCCCTGTGCCACGGCTGGCGGCCTATGTATGTATGTTAATTCTGTAGACTTATATTGTACAGTGAAAAAGTAATCCTTGACAAACAAACGTTTGAAGCCGACTTGTCTTGAGGCCTTACAGATTAGAAGCCGCTCAAGTTATTAGTCATTGTTTAATTTAAATGAAAATCCTCTACTGTACGCCAATATGAATAAAGTTTTAGTGTAAAAGTAATTTTTGTATGTGAGGCCTTCGTAGCGCAATGGTATGAGCGTGTAACTGTAAACGCGAAGGTTATCGGTTCGATTTCCGTTAGGGAATAAAAATCATGTTAAATGCGATTTACAGTTTATCTATCGTGGAAAAATCCGTATGTTTTCAATTTTACAGACATATATATTTTTTTAAACTGCTAGTAACCGCTTAAGCACTCTATGGGATTTAATTACGCTGCCGATTTCATACAAAATGCAGCAAAAACGACTCATAAATGCTCATATTTTTTAATTGCGTTGACTTAAATTCAATTTTTCTATGTTCTATGTGATCCTATACTATAAGGGTTCCGTTTTATTCTTTTTGAGGGACGGAACCCTAAAAAATGAGTAGATAGCTATGTATTTTCTTGTTAACCCTACGCACTTTCAAGCCAATGTATAAAACAGTCTAGACAAAAGGATATATATATATATATATATATATATATATATATAGATACCGGGTATATACGTATCGGGTATTCAAACGCTCGCCCCTCCTACCCCCAAATAAAGATTGACAGCAGTCATTTATTAGCGTCCGTGCCGTCGGTAGGTAATTCTATTGCCATGTAGACATCGCTTAAGCTACCTGTCGGCCTGGCTGGCGTGAATCATTGAAAAACTTTATTCAATTTAAAATCTTATTAAATTCTCATTTAAGTCAATTTCTATAAGATTTTAATGTATCTATATTATTAGTATTTTTGGGCCTTGCGCTAGTCATCAAATGGCCGGAGAATGGAGACTGAACGAAACTAAAACATTTTTATTAAATAAGAGTATTCCAATTGCGCAGTGGCACAAATGTGTGACTAAAAACGCGACTGGTTGTGGGTGCGATTTCCACTCGAGGAAATGAAATATTTCATTTTGCCATATCTTCGTCTTGGTGTTGAGGCTAAGCACGTCCATGAGTTAATCAGCTGCACGCTGTATCCCGCACATAGTAGAGTAGGCAGAGGAAACCTAGTGTTAATACATTCCCTTCCCCACTTAACGGTGAATTTTGAAGGCATTACGCGTTGAGTGGCGGAACTCAACGCCGCTCTTTGCCACGACACCAGAGCGAAGAAATGAAATTCTGGATTCAATTGAAATAAATTTCAATTGAATCCAGAATTCGGCGAACAATTGTAAACGGAGCGTCTTAACAAGAGGTTCCCCCTGTTTTGTCTTTCTTTCCTATTTTATTCATTATATTTAAAATTTGAATGATACATACATAAATGTATGTAATGCGAATTCGACGATTGATATGAAACACTCCGTACTGGCAGCATGATAAACGACCGTACCGCCGCCGACAATTAATCAAACAGCTTAACTTTGTTGACGTGGATCGCGCCTGATGCTTTCTATATGTGCCAAAATTATTCTGCCAAAACAATATTTTTTACTATAGGCACTGTAGATACGGTACAGTGCTATAGACTACAGGGTATGTGACAATACGATACTATGTAGCAAGTTCAAAGTCTACATAAAAATGTAAAATGAAGCCCCGTGTAGCAGTAGCGGCCAAGCATGACTGTTGTCCAATGTGGATTTGATTCTTGCTCGAGGTAATTAATTATTTTACTTTCCTCATTTACCATTTAACAAAAAAATGAGAGAACATAAAAAAAGGAGTATCTCAACACTAGTTTCATTCTGCTTTCCATGCTAGACGCAGAATGCATCACATACAACATGAAAGTATAAGAAAAATAAAATTACGACGTTGTTAAATTTAAATTAAGTTTTCTTTTGTATTAGTAAGTATGTCTTCACTATTTCTATAATACAATTGAATAAATATTTACTTTAAACAACTTTGTTATTATAAAAAAAATAATTAATTATAGCCTTTTTAAAAATACAATCTGTTATCTCGAGAAATCTGACTTTATTTGTTATAAGCCCAAAAGTCAAAGGTTGGGTCCTTGTCGGAGGTCGTGCTAAGGCAACGGGCGTTCGCGTGAAACGACTCTATTTCGGTTTGTATTAATTAAATCTTATTTGGTAGACTCGGCAAAGGAATGTTTCTTGAATTTCTATAATGGGATACACATTATTTATTGCACGTTTAGTGTACTTAAATAATATAGTCGGGGCACGGGTTCAAATATAAAACCATATTTTCATTTTTCCGATCTAGTGTCGAAACAAAGCGTGGCGCTAAGTTCCGCCATTTGACGTGCAATGCCTCTAGAATTCGCCGGAAAATGGGCAATGGAGTGTCTTAATATGTACTAGGTTCCCTCTGTTTGCCCTGATGTGTGCAGAATACAGTGAGAAGGTAAAAAATGTGTAATTGTTATGAAGTTTTTAAATCAAAAATACTCAACATCTACGAGTTTAGGAGAATGGCATTATTTTGTCGTTTTCTAGGTACATTAGTTGATAGAAGAGATAATTTATTAATAACTTATCTCGTAGAGCTCTATTTGTTACCTATGGAGGTATTATATAGGAAATATAATTTTGACAATAAACTGTAAAATATATAAAACATAGACACTGTTATGCCATAAACTGTAGAGGAAGCCATTCTAGCGAAATTACATGAATCAAATATTTTCTTCTTTCAGAAATCAGAATAAAAAATTCAAAATTGAGTGACTTGACACTACACTCTATGTACTATGTGTCAACAATGTGGAATGTGCGTGAATATAAGCAATTGAATTACCATAGAAAAGAACTAACAAAAATACTTATCTCACATGAATAATAACTTAATACATGAATAACAGTTACGGCGGTCGTTTACCGTTCGTCACAGTTTTGGTTCATTGTTATTATTGTTCATAGTTTGATCCTTGAACTTCAATGAACTGAACGTCCAGCTCGAATTAGCGCTTTTTCAAACTAAAAGTAAAAATAACTTTTTTTTTATCAGATTCACGCTGTATCCCGCACACAGCAGGATAGGCATTCCGTTCCCCACTTTCTGTCGAATCTTTGAGGCATTGCGTGTTGAGTGGCGTAACTCAGTGCTGCTCTTTGCTTTATTACCAGAGTGTACAAATGAAAATATTATAAAATAATTCCCCCAAGGTAGGAATTGAACCCACTACTGTTAATATAAATTTAAGTAAATATTTCATCTCCTCGAGTGGTGATCACTTCGTGCCGCTGCGCCGCGACTGGCCTCTAACATTTTTTTACTGAGGTGAAAGTTCAAATCTAATTATTAGGCGTCACGATTGACTTATGTAATAGTTTAATAACAATAGTTTTTTTAGAAATATTAAATGTATTGGAGTATTAAATTATTTCGTTATTTTGGTCAAAATCGCTCTAGCAGTTTATATGGATATTTTGGTACAGGTAGGCATTTTGAAACAGTTTCAAATTCAATTAATTTTTTACTTTTTACAACCACCTTAAGTCACATTAGAGTATTCGATTCTTACAGGTTCAAATAACTAATTGTCCTACATGGTAATATCTTTCATGTACCCATCGTGGCGCAGAGGCTCAAAAGTGACGCGACGGTTGTGGGTTCGATCCCCACTCGAGGGAATGAATTATTATTTCTCTTTGGCATCAATGCAAACTCCTGGCGCTGAGTACCACCACTCAACACGCAATGCCGCGTAAAGTGGGGAATGGAGTGTTTTAACACTAGATTCCATCTGCCTAACCTTGTGTATGCGGGATACAGCGTGAAGTTGTTTTATTTATTTTCATTTTTAAAATAGGATATGTGTGCGTATTTATCTATTTTTTGTTGCTTTATTCTTTGAGATTATATTTTTATACCTTGACATCATACTCCTCGGAAGAGACCGAGAAGTTCCCCGGGACAGAGGAAATTAAATATTTAATTTGCCTCGAATGGGAGCCAAATCCACAATCTGCCGCCCTGCGCCACGACAGGCCTCTGCTTTTGTTATTTAAGCGATATCTAGCATATGTAGCTTAAATAACAAGATAATCAATATGTTAACGAGAACCGCCGTTTGTGTTTCAACGTTGTTATTAAACACCGCCGGAGCGTTATGCACTAATACATACATACGTGTATGGACCCTGGCCTTATATTGTGTTCATGGCGAATCAGAAACTCGATAATGGTATTTTACACCTAATTGACTGAACGCCCCAGTGACTTTGGTCGTGTGGACCACATGGTAAAATAGTGATATCGTTGTTGCGACCGTCGGGGCGCAGTGGCGACAATGTTATGCATGGGGAACGATTTTTTTTCGCTTTGCCATCGTGATTTGTCTTGGCGGCGTTGAGTTCCGCAACTTATGTATGATATTGCGGGAGAAATTATTACACAATTTAAAAAAAAAACCTTGACGTTTTTATATGTTTGGTATAATTATGCAGGACGAACAAAGAGAACAGAACATTTTCACTGTCTACAAAAAAGAAATATAATACTGATAATGTCGCGAGAATATAGTATTTTCAAAGTAAAAGCAAAGCAAAACTTTACATATATCAAAATTACATTATGTTAATGAAACGTAATTTGCATTTTAATGTTTGTTAACAAAGGAGGTCAGTAGTGGTGCAGAAGCGCAAGTGTGTGACTGTAAACGCGACCTGTTTTCGGTTCGATTCCCACTCGAGGAAATGAGGAAAAATATTTAATAGTTTAATTTCTTCACTCTGGTGTCGAGGCAGTGCGGCGTTGAGTTCCGCCACTCGACATGTAATTCCTCTAGAATTCGGTGGAAAGTAGGGATCGGAGTGCTTTAACACTACGGTCGCTCTGCCTACCCTGTACCCGGGATACAGCGTGAAGCCGTAAAAAAAGAAAAAATAAGCAATCCAAGCGTTTGTTTGCCAATGAGGTCATTGCGTGCAATGAAGCTATTCCACAAGCGCATATCAAAACATAAAACGATATAACTACGATGATCACCAACGGATAGGTGATAAGGATAAGATACGGTAAGGTTTATATTAATAAATATTTAGTTATTTAATTATAATCGATCGATTTCTGAAGATGAAATCCGGACTGTCAATAAAATATACATAAATAAATATTGCATTTCAATTTTGTTTTATAATGAAGTCGATATTTTTTTTATTTTTTTGTTATACTCTTGTTATGGGAGTTACGAATAGTAAACATTTTCAAAGAAAATCCAGTCTCCAGATAATCTATACTCATAATAAATTCGTGACGGATACTGTAATTGGAAGATGTTTAAGAAAAAATGTTATTGGTGGTATTTAATGACGTAATAAAAAAAGAACCAAAAAATGATTATTTCTTATTTTCTTCATATATATAGCTGTATTTACCAAATAATCAATATAAGTAAATTCAAATTTGACTTTCCAACTTGATACCAATCGATTTAAACATAGATATTAAAACTATATAACGAATATACGGATACATATAAAAACGTAAATACCACAGAGGATATATCCCCACAGCCCCTACGAGTACAAGGCGTTTAACCGTACACCATAATGTGGTCCTAAAATAGCTCAATTGGAGCCGCGACCGGCACTCGTGAATCATGTGTGAGGTATTCCGTAAGTAAACTGTCATACATCTACTTACATACATACGTACATACATACATTCATATGTTTAATGTATATTCATACATACCGATTGACTTCTTTTTTATATTTTGTGTCTAAATGTTTATTTTAATTGCTGTTAAGTATGTTAAGTGAGGCCAGTAGTGTTGCAGGGGTGCACTATTATGTGACTTTAAACGCGATTGGGTGTGGGTTCGATTCCCAATCGAGGAAACGAAACATTTAATGTTTTCATTTGCTAGCTTTGGTGCAAAGCGTAGCGTTGAGTTTAGCCGCTGGCTCACGCCGAATTCAACGGCAAGTGAAGAACGGAAATGTTTTAATGGAAACGTAGTGTCTTACTAAGTTCTCTGGTTCCCTCCGCGTACCCTCAACAAAAACAAATAAAAATACATTTGCGAGAACAATAATTAAAAGATTTATAAAAATCAAATCAGCTTCACGCTGTATCCCGCACACAGCAGAGTAGCCAGAGGGAACTTAGTGTTAAGACACTCAGTTCCCCACTTACCGCCGAATTTTGTAGGCATTGCGTGTTGAGTGGCGGAACTCTACGCCGCGCTATGCCTCGACACCAGAGCGAAGAAATAGAAATATAAATATTTAATTTCCTCGAGTGGGGATCGAACCTAGAACCAGTCGCGTTTACTGTCACAGGGGCACAAAGCCCAAGCCAAACAAAAATTAAATTATGTATTCATTATGGATATGAGACAACAATTGCCTTCCGTACATTAGTACGTTGTGAACCTGTCATGGGATTGTATGATTCATGCCCGCGTAGTCCACCAGTTCAGTAGTTCGTTGACATTTGGTTCGATTTATAGGCCATGGTAATATTTTTGTTTAATTATCGTTATTTATTGCTTTGACTTAGTTTCTACACGATGTTTTTAAATCAATTAGTTTCTATATGAAATTTGTATTAAGATGTAAATGTATATGTATATATTTATTGTAATTTTATATGGCAAAAATTATAGACGGTACTATCTATCTGGGTGTTTTATTCGAGTTTTGTGGTAAAAATATTAAGTTAGAAATCGAGAAGTCTACAAAATGAAAGTAATTTATCCTCCAAGTACGGATAGAACCTGCAAACATTGCAGGGTTGGTACAGGGAACATTAGACCCTAGTGTTAAGACACTTCAGTTCCCCACTTTCAGACGAATGCTCGAGGTATTGCGTGTTACAGAGCGAGGAAATGAAAATATTAAATATTACATTACCGCGAGTGTGAATCGAACTCACAACCGTCGCGTTTACGCCTGTGCCCCTACACCATGACGACACACAATGGTCTCTAAAAATCTTATCAACCAAATATAAAGATAGACCAAGCGAAAATAAAAGTATTCGAACTGTAGGCGTGCCATTGTTTTAAACTGTAACCGTACAACGGAACATAAAGGAGCATAAATATTATTTTTTTTACGTTCAACCATTGTCTTTGTTAGTATCGCGTTTTAATCAAGGCGTGCAAATATTTTCAGAGAGAAAACCTGCATTTATATATGTATTATGTGTATGTACATTGAAGTATGTACCCGCTTATTGTAGTTTGTGGGGCATTTAAGCTTTTCCTCGTATATAGCAGGGACTCTAGTGTCAAGACACTCCGTTTCCCACTTTTGATCTGAATTCAAATGAAAGACATTGCGCGTTGAGCTTGGGAACTCACCGCTTCATCTGATTCAATTTATTACGCTTATCACGTAATGTAATAGGATGTAAGGTTAATGTCTTAAGAGGAACAGGAAGTCATATATAGGCTGTGGAACATTAAGATCGCACATTCCATTTTCCTGATTTGATGCTTAATCGACCAGGAAAATGGCGATAAATAAATTATAAACGTTTCACGCTTTATCCCGCTCAAAGCATACCCTGCTTGATGGCAGAGGCAACCTTGAAGGCTTATATTAAGACACTCAATTCCCATTTTGACAGTTACGCTTCCACTTTCCGCCGAATTCTGCTCTTTGCCTTTGCCTCGTTACCAGAGCAAGGAAATGAAAGTATGTAATATTTTATTTTCTCGAATGGGAATCGAACCCACAACCTCTCTGCGCCACGACTTGCCTCAATATACTTAGTAATGCATGTTAAGGTAAGGTAAAATACCCGCTATCTATATTAGACTTTTTAATCGCGGTTAGTAAATCAGATAATAAATAATTGTTGGGAAAATTCGCTGTTAATCATACTAATCAATATTTATGATTTTGAATGTTTTTGTTTGTACATGCATCGGTTGCTGATCACGCGGGATACAGCGTGAAGCTCAAAAAAAAAATTGCAAGATTATTTGTCTCGTTGTATAGTAAAAAGGAACCTTCGAAAATGCATAGAAATGCCTTGATTATTTAAATAAAACGCCTTGACTGGTTTAAGGAATACATATAACTATCACTTTTGAGTCCTTCAAGCGGCCTTGCGAATATTTAAATTCCATTGGAAAATACATACATATGCTTCGTGCTTAAATAATGCAACTTTATATTTAGTTGAATTTTGTTGCATGCAATTTTTTTTAAAGATTTTTTTTTAGTTACACTCTAGAAAAATACTTTATTTTTACATCAGTCCTCCTAGTAAGAATCCTTTATCATCTTTACATTCATAAACAGATTGATAATATAAATCGAGGTCTTTAAATCAGCTTCACGCTGTATCCCAGCTGTAGCACACAGCAGGGTAGGCAGAGGGAATCTAGAGATAAGACACTTCGTTCCCTACTTTCTGCCGAATTGGAGGCATTGCGTGTTGAGTGACAGAACTCAACGCCGCGCTTTGCCTCGACACAAGAGCGAAGAAA
>DWAO01006332.1:0-11002 GCA_018230605.1 Heliconius congener
AACACTAGGTTCCCTCTGCCTACCCTACTGTGTGCGGGATACAGCGTGAAGCTAACTTTTATTTTACTTTTTTAACTTTGATTAATTCATTCTGGAAATGTGCGACGAGTGAAAAATTCGTAACTTATTAGGCTTTAAGTACTTTAATTAGTCTATGCGATAAAAGCTGTACGTGACGTACTTGTAGGTTTTTCTCTTGTAGAAAGCCGTCGGTTTATGATTAGGCACGTCGGTAGACATACCTTTAGTAAAACAAAGTAAAACATGCTTTGTGTTTTGCTTCTTTTTTTAGTTTATTATAGATAGGTAAAGGTTGAATAAATTCCAAAAAAGTGAAAAAGTATTTTCTTGTTTTTCGATTCTGTTGATATGTCCACTGAACACTATCCAATTAAAAATATGTTTTAAATAACGCCTAGTCATTAAAAATGTCGTTTTATGCCTAGCTTTTTTTTCAGCTTCACGCTTTATCACAACGCGCATGGCATAGGGAACCTGGGAACCTATTTTTCCCTTTAAAACGTTTCCGGTCTCTACTTTACTCGAGGCATAGCGTTTTAGAGGCAGATCTCAATGCCGCGCTTTGCTCGTTACTAGAGCGAGAAAATGAAAATATTAAATGTTTAATTCATTGGGTGGAAATAGAACTTACAACCGTCGCGCTTACAGACCCACGACGGCATTTATATCATTATAGAATGCAATTGATTAGAAATATGACTTTATTATTTTTATTTCCACAGAAAGAAAAACAAAACTATGTCATATTTATATGTATTATCTATATTTAGACAACAAAGTAGATTATGTCATTTCACACGAACTCGTTAAATGTGTATGTAACTTCGCTTCGGTGAGTTCAAATTACCGTAGCTACATGGAAAATCGTTCTATGTTTGGAATTAAGTTTTGTAAACATTTTGTTCTCACATACATTTACTGCGTTTTTAGTAATATTCTATCGTTCGTCGTTCGTTATTTTATAATAAACCCACTATTGGTTGTATGTAAGAATCTGTTGTTGCTTTTAGTGTTAGTACGCCATTACTCATTTAATCGAATACATGTATTAAATTATTAGTAATAAAAAATATATTTATTTTATTTTCAACAAACAAGAATTAAGTTACAAAATTAGAATTAAATAAATTGCTCTACCTAAATTTATTCTTTGTGGTATTTAAACAAAGCGATGGAGCACCATCCAAATATTTTGTTCATTTGTCATCTCAATCTGTCAAAATTATTTTATTTTAATATTGAAGTAACATGAGTATTATAAAGATAAAGAACGTGTTCAAGTTAATTTATGCCACCCATCTGAGGTTATTGTTGTACTACTTGTCACTACTGAACCGAATGGTTGACTCACGATGTGGGTGTAAATTATATTTATTATGAATATTGTCATAAAAAAATATTTCTAACGGGTGTTTTGAATATTTTTCTATAACTTATTCCTTGAAAGGGTTATTTCTCTATATTTATAATTATAGCAGTATATCTAATATTTTTTTTAAAATTGTATTTTAACCGCGTTTTCAATACATTAAAATGATGACATACCGAATCGTTTGACGTGCGGCGACATGGCGTCGAAAAAAAAATCACGAGCACCAAAATTTTGTCGGCTGAATAAATACGACCGCTTTAAATCATTCAGCGTTCGTTAGAGTTGTAAACGTTCACAGATTAAATAAACCGAATATATTGAAGTGCGGTTCCAATTAATATTCAAGGCACATTTTTAATCTTTCATGTTTTGTATATTTAAATTATGCGGATAAAGCGATTAAATATGTCATAAAGGCAATAAAAATAATAATTTTATTTAATTACCATATATAGGCTTTTTGATAAGTGTCATATTATGTATATGATTATTTAATAATTGACCGTCAATTTGATCCAAATTCCTCGGCAAGGTAAAGTAAACTTTAGAATATAAAAGAAAAGTCCGTCAAAGCATATAATATAACTGTTTTGCTGTTAATTTTTAAGGTAAATTTTGATTATAGTTTATATAATTTGTGGACAAAATATTATAATAATTCATATAATGCCCGTATATATCCTTTCTTATCCTTGTTAAAAAAAAAACAACACAACGGATCATTTAAATTTTACTCTGCTAAAAACTAAAGTTGTATAACTTAGGAGTAAAAATTACTTTTGCTTCGTTTGAAGCTTTCATTAATCTCAGTTTTCACTAGCATAATATATAGTCGTGATATTCATAAATAAGGTCATTCAAATTTCATCTTTACGTTTAAACTAATAAGAGCTATTTACGCAGAAATTGTCAGTTTCAACGTTGCCTAGGCGATTAAGAGTGCGCTTTGGTTAAGAGATTCCTTTCCAACATTTCCCTCTTTGGTTTTTATATGGAAGTACTTTAGAACTCATACATGTATAAATAATTACGCAAAGAATAATGTATGGAATACGGCAATGTCGTTGAAACAAAATAAATTTTACTTTCTTTTACCTGCGGCTTTGCTACCGTAGAAGGGGTTTTTTTTAAAAATCGCACATAGATGATCCAGTGTTAAGACACTAAGTCTCCATTAATAAACTTCCATTCCCCACTTCCCGTCGAACTCTGGAGCCATTGCGTGTTGAGGTGGAATTCAACTCCGCGCTTCGCCACGATACCAGAGCGAGGCAATGAAAATATTAAATATTTCATTTCCTCGAGTGGGATTTGTTAATTATTTTAATAAATACTTTAAGTAAGAATAAATAAAACATACCATGGTGTCTTTATTCCCACATCCAGTCTATATAAGCGTCATAAGATAGATGAATCAATATTCACCCTCATACAAAATAGAATACTCAATTTCCGTTATTGTTTTGGGATTAGTAATTTTAGCTACCCTAAGTGAAAGTCCTTGGTTTTAGTAAAAGATTGATATTACCACCGCAGTCTTATTTATGCGGAAAAATGTTATATAGTAGACTTAATCGAATATTACATCAATGAACCTAAACTCTATACACGTACGTCCATAATAACGCATTATTAAATAATAGCAAAATGAGAATCAATTTATCACATGTGTGTCAGGGACGCGCTAAAAAACATGTTATTATTGTGTCATACAAAATTAAGGGCAATTGCAAACTTTCATGTCGGCATCTCCACTGCGTCAATTAACAATTCTATTACTTCCTTATTTTATGTTAAAAGAAACCGAACGCGTTATCGTACTTGATCAATTAAGTTCAATCTACACTACAGCCTACAATCCTACATCCTACACGATCTCGGACACGGCAGTCAGTCTCGCGACGCAAGCCGAGAAGCCTGCACACGCGGTGAAAAAAAATAAGCTGTCAAGTTTCCCGCGCTCACAGATTAAATCGGATTTTCGCAAATACGTTTTACAATTATTTAAATCATTGATTTATTATAGTAAATTATTTATTATCAGTTCTTACAAATAAAGTTATAATGTCGGCGGACGTGTTAAGTGACGATTTTAAATCGCGTCTACACTTGACAACTAAAACGGTAGGGCAGGAGAGGATACGGAGGGCCCGGGAAAACAATGAGGACGTCGCCATATTGTCCATGTTCCTCCCAAATGCGACAGCTGAGCGGGAAAATAAGAAATTCTGTTGTGCCATGAAAGACCTTTGCTTGCTCGGCGATCCGAGGAAAACAATCGCAGGTGCATTTTATTATATTGTTCTACATTTCATACGTAATTTACTTTTATTATTTTCTTGTGCACTCGTACAATAACAAATATTTTATAATTGTTTTTTATTGTGCTTCGAAACTTATGTCGACGGTGCTAGATTATAATTAGTCTTATTTGTAATGAGTTATTAATAATTTTATGTGCAGGATTGATCATAAAAAAATAGAATATATATTCATAAAAAAATTAAGTCAAATTCAATAATTATATTTTTCAAATTGATAACAAAATTATGAAATGAATTAATTATATCACGTTTAATTTTGAACAGAATTTCGTCAACATCATATGTGTATATTAATTAACAGTTGTTCAAAGCTTTCATTTGAGCCATTAATTCATTCGAATGTAATTGAACGAGCTTCTCTCCTTTCATTTAATTACCGCTACGTTCGTTTGTGTTAAGCTCATTTATCACATTATATTAAATTATATACTCACCTTATAGTATTTATTATATGAAAAAAACGTATTATTAAATTGATATATCATTATTATTACATTTATGTAATATTATTTGGTGAGTTTCGCCACTCAACACAGATTCGGCGAAAAATGAGGAACAGAGTGTTTTAACATTTCACTTTGCGTACCCCGCTGTGTGCGGGATACAGCGTGAAACTGAAAAAGAAATACAAAACTATTCCCTTTCTGAGTGATCGGACAACGCACAGATGAAACTATTAGACTTAGAAAGTTGGAATTCGGGATATAGGGAAGGAATACAAGGAAGCACAAAAAATATATATTTTTTTAATTCCTACGGGAGCGGTAAAAAACGGAAAAATATTCCATTTTACGCATTGAAGTCTACGCAAACAAAATTGCAGGTGACGACTAGTAAAGTTATCTGTATTTTTGTTTGTCGTTATGGCTAAAGTTAAAACAATGATGTCAGTAAGACAATCGACCAGAACATATTATTGGCTTTAATGTACAGACAAATATTTGAAAGGCGTGATCTTTGAATCCATTTGCATTTCTTTGGGCTCGGCCAAACCAAATCAAATCGTGTATCGAAAGCCATAATGAATATTTTGAAATTAAGTATTCTCTGTAAATATTGAGCTCATATTCATGACTAAAGTTGAATTTTGTGCGACCTTCACCTGAATAAGATGATTTTGTAAATATAAATGTTTATATTAAGTACTTTTATGCATTTATATGTACATTACTTATTTTTTTATAGTCTGTGACCAAAAAAGAAACTAAATTTATTGTTTTTTAAGTGTTTTTAATATAAATATAAGGATTCCTATAGGTTTTAATATAAAGATCAAGTCAGGGGATCTAGCCTAAGACTACTACTACCTTTTAATACTAAAGATAACGTTACAAACCTAAAGTTTCAAATTAGTATTGGATTATAATTATTTCATTAAGACAAAGAATAAATAATAAATAAATATTTTCATGCATCTTCTCCATGCCCTCTACTTGGACCACTTAATTATTTTCATTTTACCGCTCTGGCAAGACAAATCGCGACGATGAGCCCTTCAATCAACACGCTACGTCTCAAATCCAGGCATAAAATAGGGGACGAAGTGTCTCAATTCTGCAGGTTCCCCTGCCTATCCTGCGGCACAATGAAAAGTATGGAGCTAGAGAAAAATATATGAAAAACTATAGACCTTTAGCAGGTATATAAAGATTTCTAAAGTTGAAACGCAATGAAAGCAATGGCGTAATGTCATGTGACTTATTTTTGTACAATTATAAATAATAATATATTCATTTTATAAATCCGTTTCGTGACGATAAAATTATAACTTTAAGTTCCTTCCCTCTTTCGTGAATATTAAACTCGCTAAACAAAAGCTTAACAATTCATAATGTACGCTTGAAAAATGTGCTCAGTAACGCCTGAAAGAAGTACAACATTAAACACGACTAAATGGGCCAGAAGTTATGTAAATTATTGTATAATTTCCTTTTAGAGACGCTTTTAAGTAAATGCATAATGTGTACTGAGACTTGAATAATATAGGCGACTGTTTTTGAAATGAAATAACAATAACCATACAAGGAGTCACTTGTGCAATTATTTATAGATATAAAATACCTATGATATGTATCTTTATATCATTAATAACTTTGTTTTTCGATCTAAAGATATTTAAAGATATCACAATGATATCAATATCGTAAAAATATAAAAAAAAAACACCGCTCTACAACCGCCACCGATGTCGGTCGTGGCGTAGATGCACAAAGTGTGACTGTAAACGCGACTGGCTATGGGTTCGATCCTCACTTAGATAGTATAGATATATTTTTACAGTTTAAAATTATTTATGAATGCAACCTTATACATATATTAATAACAATACGTTATTATTAATATGTTTTTAAGTATGTTGTATATTAACAACACAACATTTTTATAAGCAACTAAAGTGTAATAAAAAACCTAAGTAATAAAAGTTGGTTGTCAGCAATAATCGCGTGTTGTTTGTTTATTCGCAATTTGAGTAAAATTGGAAAGAAAACAATTTTTCTTTACTTTGTTTCACCTTTAATAGAAAATTATAAAAACGATTATTTATTAAATGATTTAATAGAATTAGTCTTTTTTTTATTTTTTCTATAAACGCGACGGTTGTGGGTTCGATTCCCAATCTGGGGAATGAAATATTTTATATTTTCATTTTGGTAAATAAGACAGTGACTGACAGACTGAATGGAGATCTTAACACTAGGTTCTTAGATTCCTTATGCCTACCCTTTATGAAACCATTTTACTTCCAAAATTGACTTTGACCCAAAAAAAATACCCAATTGGAGGTTAAATCTGCCTGGATTTTACAGGCCATTATCAATTGAAATTTAAGATCACGAGTTCAAGGTAAATGCTATTAAAATCACACCTTTTAAATTAAAATAACAAAAATAGGTCGATTACAGAAGTAATTAACGCTATACATTAAATGCACTCGATTGTTTCGAGTACAAATACCACTTAGGAAATGATTGTTTTCTCTCTCGTCTTCCGCGTGTGTGATAGAAAGGTGATTTAATAGATGTAGGTATCTATTAAATCACCTTTTTATCAAATGTAACAGTGACATTTCAAATTATATTACTTAGATCTCTTACCTTCTATAAAGGTAATCCAAAGAGATGGCTCGTTGGTTGTGGGTTTGATCCCCACTGGAGGGAATTATTGTCAATTTTCCGTTCTAGTAATGTAAATGCGGCGGCCTACCCTGCTATGTGCGGGATACAGCGTGAAGCTGATTAATTTTAAAATAAGAAATCTTCAGACGTATCAATGTAAAAATTAATGAATGACATCATGTTTATAATATCCATAAAGACCATTCCGAACCCGATAAGGTCGACAGTTGAATGGACAAAAGACGAATGCGGCATAAATGGTAGGAACATATGGCGCGCCGTTCACCTTAACCTTCGCAGTTTTATCATATTTGATTAGTCCCGACCCTTGGCCTTGTTTGTTTACAATTTTCCTGCTACATTTGTAATCTATATGTTGAACATTTCAAACGTCATTTTATTGAAAGATAAGTTTATAAATATAGAAGACTATGTAGAAAGTGGGAAAAATAATAAACGTCTACTATATTTTCTTATTTCCCTATTTTATTAGTACACGCGCAGAAAAACTTTTACATTACTTCTGTAGATATAACAAATAAATTATAACAACTCTTATTAATAAATATAATTATTGAAATTTCTGTAGTTACTAAACGTTAAAATTTTGAACAAAACCTTATCAATAAATGGTTAGCAATTTAGAAAGCTTATTAGTACATACTTTACTTTCAAATCCTGTAGGTAATTAGTTTGGTTAATGGTTGGCTAACGTCCAACAGGTTTATCAATTACGTTTAACTTCGCTAGTATTTATTAACATCAGTTAACTTAAACCATTTAAGTAAATTCCGTTGTGACTCAGCGGCACAGCATCTGGCTGCAACGGTTGTAAATTCAGTACCGCGCTCGAAATGACGTGACGTTGAGTTCCGCCACTCAACACACGTCTCGGATAATTGAGCTAAAAATAGGAAACGGAGTGCCTTAACACTAGGTTCCCTCTGTCAACTCTGCTGGGTATGGGATACATCGTGAAGCTCAGTGCCTCAACACTAGATTCTCTCTACCTTCCCTGTTAAATGCAGGATACGGCCTAAATGTACTAGTTTATCTCTCAGTAGGTTGAGTAAGGCTAGCTATAATTGTAAAGCAAACAGAGAACGGTGATTGTGAGCACAGAATGCACTAAGTATTCTGTGATTCTACAGAAACGAAATATTATTTTATTCGCTTGTCCACTCATATCCAGGTAGGATACCTAGGACTTATTAACAAAAAAAATACTCTAATAAATATTTTAATGAATTTAATGCATAAAAAAGACTTTATAAATAAATATTATAAAAATATTCTCAAAGTACTTGAAATCTATTATAGTAAATTCTTAACTCTTTCAAATAAACTACAGTGAACATTAAAGAAAGAATGCATGCCGTATGTTGTTATCAGATTTTCTCATTATCTCGACTGCACGTGTTCCACTCAATAATAGCCGCTTATTATGTAACCTATTATTTGAAGTAGAAATGCATATGGATTTTTTTTACATTTTTATTTTAATATATCTATGCATATATAAAAAAATAAACTAATTAGAACAAGGCTGTATCATGTATTTGAGTATATGAAGGATATATTTTGATTTCAGTTTTTAATTTCAATAAAAAAATTGATAATTTAGCAATTATAATATGTAAATCAATAATGATTATTCAGATTGTCGTAGCGAACTGGAACTGACTACACGGTAGTTGTATGTTCGATTCCCACACGAGGGAACCTGGAAACATGGTGATAAGACATACCGTTTCCATTAAGACGCTTTCCGCCGCATTCTCGAGGCATTGCGTGTTGAGTAGTGCGTGTTTCCTCCATGCACCACGCAATATCTCGAATAGTGTATAAGTTTCCTTCTGTCTATATGTGAAGCAGCGTGAAGCTGCAAAAAGAAATAATAATGATTAAAGTCATTTGTTGAATTTAACATGACACTACGTACCCTTGTGTTCAATTGCGTCATAAAATCATTTCCTTTTATGTCGGTAATCTCCTATGATGGTTGGAGATATCAAAGTCTTCTTTATGCTACATTAGTCATCCACTTATACAAGTAACTCGCACAACGAAAAAATATAAATCGAATGAACACTTAATAGGTGTCACGTTTATTTTAATCTATCACGATGTGTTTTTTTTTTATTTTCTTGTTTTAAAATGTTAATGTTGTTAGATAATCAGAGGAAAAATTTAAATGTTTGCTTTTTTTTTAATTGAACTGTTAATAAACAAAAAAAATAAACAGGTTACTCTTAAACTCTATTATCGTGTTAACTCGTAATATACATATTTTTGGTTTTTCATGTATAAAATAGAGTTTTTTTTTATTATTTTGTTTACATGGTTTTCGTAATTCTAATTAATATAATAAAAAGATCCTAATACATAATTACATTTTTTTTTTCAAATTAGTTATAGCCAATTTATGTATCTTCTAGAGACAGATAGCAGGGTAGGCAGAGGGAACCTGGAAATCTAGTAGTAAGACATTCCGTTCCCATTAATCCCACGTTCCGTTGAATTCTAGAGGCAATACCTGTTACAGGTAACAGAACTCAACGCCGCGCTTTGCCTTGTTGAAATGAAAGTAGTAAATATTTAACTTCCCCGAGTGGGAATCGAAACTGTCACGTTTATAGACGCACTTTTCTAGTGTTAAAAAATCTTTAATAAGTAACAATCTAAATCCAACGTGTATCTTAAAGTGGAGGTTTTCTAAGCCCACGCGATCTGTCTGACATCACTCATCCTACGGACCGTTACCGACCTTCAAATATATATACATATATATAGGCTAGGCTAGGCTTATCGCGATACATACTTACAGTGTAGGCAAAAACTTTGATTGTGCTTATAATTTTTTTTCTCATAAAATTGCAAATCTATTAGAAACCGTTCATTTTTATATTTAAGGTTAGATATTTTATAGCTTCATAATTAAGTTAAAATGTACCCTGCTTAAAATTTAAACCCACGTTTATAGGTAGGTATGTATATCGCGTAAAAAAATAAAGACAATAAAAAAATTACTTCAAATACCTCTCAATTACCTAGGTATAAAACAGTTTGACATGACTTAGTTACCGAGGTGCATAGGTAAACGGACAAAAATACAAACATACATACATTTATGAAATTTACCAATAGATCATAGATCAGAATTAACATACGTTATATTATATATTATCGAAATCCAGAATATTACAGGTTTAACATGTATTTAAACTATATGAACTGTAAATATTAGTATATTTATATAAATAGTAGTATATTTTATCCCTGAATTCATTAAAATAAATGTGAGATATCAAAACGTACAACAATAGACATATAAATCAGCTAAACAAGTAAAAGTAAGATGCAAGTTTCAAAGTTGGAAGTTTTCACAATAGTGAAAGTCGTCAAGTGACTGTCTGTAACAGAGGAATAGACCACAAAGGTATTAAGTTCCCGTACACGACACTGTCCCAGTAAACCGTCACAAAGAACGGTTACGCTATGAATTGTATTTGTATAAGTGTATTATATACTGGTGACCGCCAGCAACGTTAAGTTAACTTTAAGATGAAAATCGGAAAATTCCGTCTCTCTCATAGGTATTTCGAGAAAATCTCTCTAACCTATGTACTTGCCTTTTAAGTTAAGTCCAATAGTTTTGTCTGTACTTTGTTCGTTTGTCACTAAATAAGGGAAGAATTTTATATTAATAAGCTTATACCTACAGTTGTCTCGTGATTTTATTCAAAAAAACAGTTTTAGCTTTTTTCCTTTTATTTTGACCTTTTTTACTGTCGACTAAAAAAATATTAAATCCTTCAATGTTCTAGAGATATGTTTATAAACAACTTTTACTTACTGAAGTAAAATTTAAGATTTAATTATAATAACTTAGTAAATGTAGTATTAATTTTGCTTGTAATACTCAATTTGAATTGAAATCAAAAGTCAATTATCTTAATGTGGAACTTTATAAAAGCTTTTAAGTTTAAAACTTTTACAATCGTCATAAAGTGTTACGGCGAAAGGAAATCTTTGTAGTCATTTCTAAAATAATTCATTAACTTATTTCAGCCAGCCAATGTGTCCCCATTGAGATAATGTTTTATTGTGAATACGACGATTGTAGGTTTAATTCCAATTCGGTGAAATTAAATACATTTGTTTTCGTG